>CAJUYH010009436.1:0-13771 GCA_910591685.1 Galerucella tenella
GCGGCAGGGTTGAGGGCTGCCAGTTGAGGTTTTATGCTCAACGAGCCCCCATAAATCCCCACAACCTCTTCCTCACATAGATCATTGTCAGAGGCCCTCCTATCCGCCACCTGGAGACGCGCCGGGTTGGTTCTTCACCCCCTCCACACCAATAAACACCCCGAGAACAGTGACGGACATCGTGTATGTCTACTGATGCGGACCCGGGGTCTGTGGCAAAGTAGCAAGAGAGGTTGTTCGAAGTTAAGGATTCTTTGTAAGACGTGGAGTGAAATTATCTGGAGATGAGGTTCTATGAAGAGTCAACAGGGGATGAGGAAGAGGAAGAAGAGGGAGGATTAGCTGGTAGTAAATTTGAATCTGGACCACTAGGAACTAGTGCATGAGTCTGCGGTATGCCTGGTGAGTTTACAGAGAAAACATTCAAGTCTGTCGGTGAATATGCATATTCTAAAGGATGTATTTCCGTTATCAATCAATGAAAAGTCATTTTCATTGATTGCATTGCATTGCATTGCATTGATTGCAATGAAAAGTCATTTTCATCAGGAATAATAAAGGTTATTTTACGAAAACTTATGATATGATATGAATACTTCCAGTTTGGAAGAAAATGGAGGGTGATGGAGCGATTCTGAGGTTGAATTAGTTTTCAGCGAGCCAAAGTACATAGGAATACATGTGTCGCTTACCTAGGTCAGACACTTCGGTTTTTTTTGTGTGCCGGTGTAATAACTAGTACAATAAACATTCAATTGATGTTAAAATTAAGGAAATGTTTACACAAAAATACGGATCTCGTTTACATTTTGGTTGAAAAAACTCGTAGACGAATTAGCAACATGTGAATGCTGACTTAATATAGTTAAGTTGAGATGCATGTCGGCTGAATATACAATTTGGATCGGTCTTTACGGAATCTCGACATGTTCAATCTCCCCTTGATAAAAACAAATAAAAGTAAAAAAACCACTGGAAACGACAAGAATAGTTGCAGAAAGTTGAAATTGAATCAGAATTTCAATAAAGAAGTTAAAGCTATTTTGTATTTTGTTGGCAACTTCTGAGTCAGCGTTAGAACATTACGGAATACATATTTCCGAATCAAGGTAAACAAATAAATTGCCAAACTTTTGGTACATATCTACATTAAAAAGTTCGTAGAGTGACCCGATTTCCCGTATTTAGCTAAATCGATTTGCTTACAGAACCCGGATAAGAATTGACACACGATCATACTCAGTTTATCGTTTCTCTATTTCTATGCCTTCCACTAAAGATCAGTATTTTAATCCATGAACAAATATCACAGTGAATAAAATTTCGAATTTCTTAAGCAAAACTGCGATGATTTACTTGAGTAAAGCAAAAAAAATTCGCAGCCCGATTTAAAACGAAGAAAATATTGTACTAATAGTTAAATAGTTATTTTCCTAACAAGTGTGGAAAGTGATACTTTCCCGCACGCAACTGCAGTTGGCCCGAACGACGCGGAGCGGAGTTCAGGCAAGCGGTCAAAGGCGGAAAGACACTTTACGCATGAGTTGGGAACATTATTTTTTCTACGACCGTATATACAAAAAGTGAACCAACCCATTTTTCAAAAGTTATTTTATTTCAACGTACATATACAACACTTTAACCAAAAACTATGAATTATTATAAATATTAATATTGAAAACAAAATTTGATGCATTCTGTAAATTACTTAAAATTGCCCGTCCAGTGGAGTTATTTGGTGTTAACTGGTAAGTAGCTGACGTCGATGAAGATGGCATCGGTTGCAGGTCACATAAAGATGACGATGAAGGTGACCTCAACGGTTTTAAGTCATTTGAAGATGAAAGAATTTTATTTAATATATTTTTCTCATATCAAACCCAGGTGGTTTGATAGTTGTTTTGTGACACTACTTTGAAGAATGTACATTATTTTATATTTTCAAAAAATTGAAAATGCAACAAAAAGTTAGAAAAGATGTAGATTTTATTTGATGGACTATTTCGTAAATATTTATTTACCTTTTGTAACAATAGTTATAACTTCCGAAGTAAAACACTATCTAGCATAATTGACACTTTCAAAACCAAAATGCGTGCGGGAAAGTGTGTTAAAACGCACGGTCGTAGAAAAATATTTTATCAAACGCACTTGACATCAGATCAAACTGCAGAAATAAATTATATCCTTCTCCCATACACTCCAATTTCTACGTGTTTCTATTGGTTAAATTAAAAATATCCTTTATTTACTATCTCGTTATTTTGTGGATGTGGCTTGTGATAGCAAATGAATAGTGAAATTAAATGCGTGTATTTTGTGTTGAATCCATTCTGAAATCTGGACAATGTAAAATACAAACCACATATCAAATTTGCTGAATCGGAAATAGTGGAAGCCGATATTTACAATTAAATCATTCAATCCACCAGAATCCAGCTCCATATCACCGTACACTAACTAGTGTACGGTGTCCATATGATATTATTACACCAGGATAATTTTAGTGTTTTGGTAACGCGGAACTAAAAATTAGCTTATTAGAGGTTTTTGGGGACTTTTTTCTCTTCGGGTGTACTTTAGATGTTATAGGATATCATTTTTTTAGAAAAGTTTCCCTGAAAGCAATGAACCTTTTCTTGTTAATAAATTTGTTAATTATACAGGGTGGATAGATACGTGAAGCGTGCATTAAACCACATGATAATCAGTACGTTGAATGTAAATAATTTGTAAATAGTATCAGAGCTTCAGTCATTCATAGTTGTATAGATCCTAGACTATGTATTAGTGGTATAAGTGACAATGACTAGAACTATTTCTTAAAAATGCCCAAGTAACACATTTCATCTACCAAGCAAATAATGGTAGATCGAAGAATATAATTCAGAAGAAATGATAAAGTTTAGCATATTCTAAGCATTATTTTATAGAATAATTTCAGCCTTCCTTAAAAGACGTCTTATCTTGTTTAAGACTAAATATTGCAACCAAGTAGCAATGATTGCTAGTAAGTCATGTAAAGTAGCAAGGAAATAGAGATAATGACTTTAAAAAATGCCAAAAAAATGTATAGCCAAATTGGAATTAAATGTGATCATAAAATGTCTTTAAGTGCTTCAATTAGTGCCATTTAGAAGCAATACTATAAAGGTTTGTATTGGAATTAATTTGGACTTTAAATGGAAATTGATTCCAACAAAAACCACAGTAATGCTAACCTTGATGTGATTGTGAATCTCAATTCAGTTGAAACGTTTCATGATTTTCCAGAAATCATTATAGAACATGGAGAAAAAGATTGGAATAAAAATTAATGGAAAATTACAACACTACGGAAATTTGGACGAATAGGTGCGTACAACAGGCGTGTACATAAAAGTAGTAACGCAGTCAAAAGTTACAACGAAATAACTATAGACACAGAAGATCACCTTCCTGGTTCTTGGACCTCGTCTCTCTATTGGCCTTGTCGTGGAACTCTTTCTTAATAGGCTAATACCACTACGTCCTGGTGGAAAATTTGTTGCTGCTGTTGTTCCCATCCCATGCCTCAGAAGCAACACACAAAATTTTCTCTCCACTTTCTAAGGTCTCAATAACTTTAAAGGTGTTCATTTTTTATTACGAAATAATTATAAAATATGACCTATAAAACAATCTATTACCCAAAACATAACCTCACTATAATCTTCTTTTTCTTCAACTTTATTATTCTGAAAGCTTTCACAAAGCAATACAAACAGCTATCTAGTTTTTAATTCCATAAAGCTTCGTATTGGCATAGAAAAATGCTTATTAAATACAATAAAGACATGGCCGAACCGTTTGCTCACGATAATGAGCAATGTTGCCATAGTTTTTATATTTATATATTGATAGGTTTATGATACTATTTTTATTTATAGAATATGCAAATAATCTGGTTCAGAACATTATTTGTTCTTAAGCTGGGATACAAATTTCAGAAAATCTGGGAAAGATGAATCAATTCAATCCATCACATATAATATTATCAATCAATCCAACTAAAAATACTATAAAAAACTTTAATTTCAATTGGATGTATATAATTCATTAATAGGTATCAAAATTGAATATAACAACACCGTAATTCATAATGAAATAATTTAATTTATTATATTTATTTAATTTTGCTCACAGTTATCACAGGCCCCTCTGTTTTCAGGAAGTATTTCATTCACATTTTACAGAAAAGTAAAATTTGCAGAGATTTCTAATGGTTCACAATGATATTTTACAGATTCAAAATAATAATAAGTGTCATAATATATATTGAAGGAAAGATCTGCCATCACAGTTGACGATGTTTGTTTTTGTGAACACTTACATAACTGTTGGCATAAATTTCCAATATCAATCTAAGATTTATCCAAAACAAAACTTCATTACATTCTCACGAGAAATGTTTAACTGCGCATGACCATTCAAAGCGTTGAAAGCCATATCTGGACTAAACGACTGCTTCTTTATATCACTCTGACAGCCAATGTTGGCAATCAAATCTAATAAAATGCTCTTCTGGTGCCAATTTATGGCTATTAAGGCCTACAGGTTGATTTGCTAATAAGCTTTCAAATCTACTTTAAGGCCAAACCGCACGCTCCCTTTAGGCAGCGATTACGTAATGAATGCTACATGTAGAAGCTTTAGTGGACGGTTTTAATTGCCTGCTAGCCTCAAGAGTGACACAAAAGTCGATTATAAATCTACTTCGATGCTTATTGTGTTAATTGGGCGTGAACTACCATCTAAGTATCAATAAACTATTGTTAACTTTTAGGCAAGTGCACTTAGATAATGTTTAATAGTCATTGGGAGCAGACAACATCGATAATATCCATGGAATTATATTGAACGATCGGAACATGAAAATGTGTGTGGTGGCTGAAGCTGTATGCATTTCAACTGAGCGGGTGTACTAGATTTCACTTCACGTGAATATTTGGAAGTCAAAAGGTGTGGCGAATGCTCACAGTCGACCATAAACACAAAACTGGGTGATTATGTGAGTTTCAACACATTTGATGAGCCCATAACTTGGAAACCGATTAAGATATCGAGAAATGGTTTTTCCCAAGACTCCAGGAAAAAACTTGGGTTTTGATCTATAACTTTGACACTTTAAATAAAACACCCTGTATGTTTTTGGAACGAAGTTCCTTATCGCGCGTTATAGGAAGCTATTGTAAGCTGTGCGGCGTCGCGTATTTCTCTGTCTGCATCTTTCTCTCTTATAGAAAGCAAATAAATTGAAAAAAATTTCACCATAGTCCGGGCGCGAACCATCAACCTACGCGTCTATATCAAGGCATTCAACACATGCTGCCATGAGCTCTCATGTGTATTAGATGCGAAGAAAGGTATTACATGCTGCAATGTGCGATTATATAAAGATAATAATAATAAATGCTTTTGTATTTTCAGCAAGTACGCACTATAACCTCTCTTTATTATTGTGCTAACCAAGTCATACGCATTATAATCTCCACATTTTGTGTGTTTAGCAAGTGTACGCGTCATAATTTTAATAAATTCAAAAACAAATCATATTTTTTTTTTTTTTTTTTTTTTATTCTGTTGTTTAACGTCGGTCTATTTCTGCGACTGAGGCTAATCACCGACGCCGGGAGCACTCTACCCCTAACCGGAAATTTTGGCGAACCCACTAGTGTTCCAACCAGTGGTAGCGTTCTTTAACGAGCCCAACATCCATGGACTCGGGTCCTCGGTTTTACGTCTCCTCCGAAAGACGGCATATCTACATTATACCTCGTGCTCATTGGTATAATGCCTGCGAGCTGTGATATGCTACTCACCCTAGTAGTCTAAAGTGCACCCTAGTAGTCTAAAGTGTTTCGCTGCAGGCTGTACGGGCCCTATACGATGGTTTTCCCTGTCATGGTAACCCATCCAAGTACTAACCATGTCCGACCTTGCTTGACTGTAATTATCGCATCAGAATGCGTTCCACTACAGTGCTGGGTCGTCGCCCAAATCATATTTTAATATTACAATTTCAGAACGTATGTATTTAGCAAGCCGTGCGTGTTCTAACCTATACGCTGTTGTGTTTACGAAATCGAGAGTGTATTGTTGTATTCTCGTGAGCTGGGCAAGTCAAACAGGATTGTCAGAAGAAAACCCTTTATTGGTTTGAATTGTACAATGTAAACCCGACCAGGAATGTGCGAAAAATGACCAAGAATACTGCCAAGCTTTCTGTTTTATAGAACATGTAAATCATGTGATCGAAGCATCTAGAATTTTAAGTTAAGCCAATGAAATTATGACAACTTTACTAATACTGACCAATGAGACAAAAGCGCAAATGTTACTGTTTCTATAAACTAGATATGAAAACAGAAAACTCAGCTAATTACGAAATAAAACCTTTTATGAAATATATTATGTAGAAATATAAAGAATGCTAAGAATGTGATTAATATGCATTTCATTAATAGAACAATAAAAATAAAATAAGAACAATACCTCGAAGAGGGTGTAAAGTTAGGGCTTTACAACACCTCCCCCCTAATTTTTAAAATTGTACATTGGGTTACAATTTTCAGCACGCTCATGGCTTTCACTTTCAATTTTTTCATTAACAACGTCGGTTTCGTCAGCTGTTTGGTGTGTCTCTGGGATTTTTATTTCATTTTTAACTTGAGGTTTCACTATAATAAACATTTTTCTTATTATGTAATATGATATCAAAACACTTATTAGTATGAGTAATATTACATATATAATTACATTATGCAAATTCCATGAGAGATGGGATTGATCTTGAACTTCGTCTAAATCAAAAGATAGTGAATTTAAATCCTGGCTTAATTTTGATAGGGTTTGAATATCATTAGGTTGAATTGTAGTAGGTGAATTTATTTTTAACATTTCAATATTATTGATCTTCGAATAATTAAAGTGTATCTCTTTCCTTATATCCAAGGGTGGAATATAATTTACAGTAGTTTTGGTAAAGTATTCGTTATGAGGGGCTAATATCTTATCTTTTGTATAGGCTGAACAATTTGAATTAATGTGAAAAATTCCTGTACCATTTAGTGTTAAGGATAATCTTTGTTTAACAGATTTACAATTAAGATCTACATTTTCTTCTGTAGGGATAGTGTACAACCATGAGTTTGCTTGGGCTAATTGTATAAAAATAGGATAAGTTACAAACAATATTTTTTTATTACAAGTTTTTGGAATGGATAATGAAGGTACAAATAAATTTGCTTCACAACCACCGTGTAAGTGCACTAATAATATAGGTTTTTTCTGTTCACAAACATAATTATTTCCTACAGTAATTTTACAGAAGGCGAGTTCCAAGTCACTTAACATAATATAATGTTGCTTTATAGCATCAATACATAAATTGTTACTTTCTGGCACAATAAATGCGTATCGGTTTGAAGAAACTTGAGTAGGTAGACTGGAAATTTTATAAATTCCGTATTCTCTTGGAGTTATCAAAGGAACATACAAAACAAACGTTACTTTATTATTATAAAAATAAACATTAGTTTCTGTTAATTTGAAAAGAACATGTGTATTTTCCAAAATAGGACTGACAGGAAAACTTAACCCGTCCATATAATTTTGTAAATTACTCAAATGTTTTATAAGCTCTACCGGACTGATTATTAGAGGATGTAATTTTCCTTCTAGAGATTTTTGAATTATATTTAATAGATTATCTTGGTGTGACTTGAAAATCGTTTCTATAAATGAAAAAAGTTAAAAAATTTTCAGTAATTTTCATATTTATTTCTAAATTATAATTTTTTGAGTTTTGGTCAGCTACAAATTTGTTAATAACATTACCTGTTATATCTAACTTATTTTCTAATAGGTTTGTTTTATTTAAGAACCAAGAGTTACTATCTAACAGAGTACTTCGTACGATTGACGTTTGCTCTTTTAGGAGTTTTGTTAAATGATTTTGGTTATTTTTTAATTTTTGTATTTGCGAATCAAAAAATTTGGCGTCTTCCTCGTCTAAAGTTCCAAATAAGGTCTTTGAAACTGAACCAATAATATTTAGCAAACCTCTTTTTATTCTAGATCGGGATTGTACATCCGCGCCTAGCATTTCCATAATTATTTTATCGTTAACATTAATATTTTCAAGGAAGTATTCAGTAGTTTGCTTCAAGGAATCACATTCGTTATTTTCTAAACCGCGTGATTCGGCTAATTTACAAAAATTTTCCAATACCTTTCTGTAATATAAAATCGTTTTGTATTCGCTGTGATAATTAATTAAGTCTAAATAAACAACTAACTTCCATTTATCGGTGTAGAGATTTAAGTTACCAATATTCTCGTAGTACAGTCCTGGACTTGAATTTATCAAGGTATTATTATAATAGTCACTTGAAAACACCATCAGTGGCAGGGTGGTCAAAAGAACTGAAGGCAAATTCATGGCCTGAAACTAATAAAAAAAAAAAATTTGTATAGCAAAATTAATTTGAAACAAGTTCCTTAATTACTAAATTAATGATTTTATCTAAAACTATACTAAAACAAAATTAAAATGTGTAATACTTTCAATTTCAAAACTTGCAGGCAAAATTTTTTTTCATTTTTTTTTTAAAAATTTTTTATTCTGAAAAGAGTTTTAATCTATTCATGTGAACTTTAACTAGTTTTTTGTTGATTTTTATTGTACAATTTACATCCGAATCGATGGATATGACCTCGTAAGGTCCTTTGAATAGAGGCTGCAACTTTTTGGTTTTTCCTACTATGACAGATTCATTTTTAAGGAGAACTTTATCACCTACATTTATATTGAGAGGATTAATATTTTTATCATAGTATTTTTTGACATTTCTTTACTTTTTGTTAGTTTTTCGCGGGCTATTTCATGAGAGTGTTGCATTCTTGATTTTAGTTCATTGTAGTAGTCATCATAACTATAAAGGACTTCGGGGGATTTACTTAACGTTGTAGGCAATTCTGCTTTGTGACCAAAAAGGAGTTCGAAAGGAGTAAAGGAGGTGGAGATATGAGGAGTAGTATTATAAGTGAATGTAGCAAAAGGCATAAACTCATCCCAATTATTCATATCTTTGTTTATAAAACTTCTTAAATATTCGACAAATGTTCTGTGAGATCTTTCCAAGCTGCCGTTACTTTGAGGATGGAAACTCGTAGTTTGAATTTTAGAAACTTTTAATAATTGACACGTCTTTTTAAATAAATCACTGAGGAAATTTGAACCCTGATCTGTCAATACGTATTTGGGAATACCATACTGACAGATAATTTTTGTTGTAAAATGATATGCTAGCGTCTCAGCCGTTTGCTCTGGAATCGGTATAGCTAATGAAAATTTAGTTAGATCATCCATGAATGTTAGTAAATATTTATTGCCTTGGTCAGTTACATTTAGTGGCCCTACGATATCTAGAAATACCTTTTCAAATGGCTTAGATGAGGTGGTAGTAATTACCATCGGTAGTTTTGTTTTCTTACCAGTTTTATTTTTTTGGCAAATTTCACAAGAACGAATGAATTTTTTTATATGTTTAAACATGTTTTTCCAGCGATATTTTTCCTTTATCCGATTAAAAGTTCTATTAACTCCTTGATGTCCACCTAGGGGACAATTGTGATACTCTTTTAATATGGTTTCTATTTCCTTTTGACTAAGGTCTTGATATACGTTGTTATGACAAATTGTGATTACTGCATTTGCTTCTCTGAAAATATAACGAAACATTATCCTAATAACGTCTAGTTTTAATCGCTCGTTTTTACATTCATCAGCTGAGAAGGCAAGGTCACTAATACCGTGTTCTGTTACAAAAGACTTTAAGTTCGTTAATGAATAAAAAATATCATCGTATTTTGTTTTTTGGAAATCTGATTCTTTTGTAATTAAATAAATAAAAAATCGATCATTGTGCTTTAAATATGCAATGTCGTGTAGCTTTCTATTTTGCGCTTTTAATTCGTGGTGATTATTATCGTATTTTTGGTGGTCATCAAATTCTTTACTCGCAAAGAAAATTATACTGGGTTTGCCTACATTATTTACAACGTCGGTAATATTTTCAGAGACATCTATAATATTTTTATTTATGATAACTTTATTTTCGATCTCTTTTAGATATTGATTATAAGAGTTATTAGTAGATGCAGATCTAGTATTCATTTTATAAATCCGAGAAAGACTATCAGCATTGGAAATAAGTTTACCGGGTCGGTAAATAATCTTGTAATTGAATTCTTCGAGTTTAAGTCTGAAACGAGTTAGTCTTGAGGAAGGATTTGAATGTGAAAAAAGCAAAGATAGCGGTTTGTGATCGCTGACGATTAGGAAGGGTTTATCACCCCATAGATAAGGTCGAAAGTGCTGCGTGGACCATACTATACTTAAAATCTCACGTTCAATTGTCGAATAATTTTGTTCAGCCTTATTCAAAACTCGACTAGCGTAAGCAATAGGTCTATCTTCACCTAATTTTCCTTGAGATAAAACTGATCCTATCGCGTATTCACTCGCATCTGTTGTTAAAATAAATTCCTTTTCAAAATCCGGATATTGCAACACGGGAGGACTAATAAGTTTTTCCTTCAAGATAGAAAATGCTTCATCACAAACAGCGGACCATTCAAAAGGCACGTTCTTTTTTAACAAATTATTTAAGGGATAAGCGATTTTTGTGAAGTTTGGAATAAAACGCCGATAATAGGATGCTAATGCTACGAATGATTTTACTTGCTTTTCGTTTTTGGGAGTTGGAAAATTTTGAACGCATGAGACTTTAGAAGGATCTGGTTTTACACCGTCCTCAGAAATGATATGTCCGAGGTAATTAATTTTTTTTCTCAAAAAATTGCATTTTGCAGGCTGTAACTTAAGATTATGCTTCCTGAGAGCATTAAAAACATCTATAAGCTTTTTATTATGGTCTAAAAGAGAATTTCCAAAAACAACTATATCGTCTAGATAAACAAAACATTTGATTCCTTGTAAACCTGTTAAAACACTATTCATCAGGCGTTGAAAACATGCCGGTGCACCTTTAAGGCCCATTGGTAACCTTTTGTATTGGTAGTGACCCTTAAAAGAAAATGCTGTACACGGTTTGCTTTCCTCGCTAAGAGGAATTTGGTGGAACCGATTAGCTAGATCTACAACTGAAAAATATTTTGATTGTCCCAAATGATCCAGAATGTCAATTATATTTGGCAGAGGATAAGCGTCCGATTCTGTAGATTCGTTGAGTTTTCTAAAATCTACTACTAATCTAAATCGTTTTTGGTTATTTCCTAGGGATTTTCTGGGAACGATAAGAATGGGAGAGTTAAATGGCGAATGGCTAGGCTCTATTATGTCATCGTCTAACATTTGCTGAATTTGCTTATTTATTTCGTTTTTCTGTTGTTCAGGAAGTCTATAGGGTTTTACAAAGATGGGTTTATTAGACTTAAGGGGAATAGAATGTTTGATGGCATCAGTACAAGTTAGTTTGTCTCCATCGAGATGAAATATGTCATTAAATGTTTTACAAATTTCTAGAATCGATTCTTTTTCCTCGGTGTTCATATGCGAAGTATCGATTAGTGACTCGATCCTTGCGATTCTTTCTCCGCTGTTAGTATTTGTAATGTGAACAATATGATAGTCTTCTAGCTTATCGAAATCAAGATTTAAGTAATTAATTTGAACGTTCGACTCTGAGGAATTTATTATGCTAATAGTGCACATTCCGTCCTTAGGTTGGACGATACAATTGCCTATGTACACACCGGGTTTTATTTCTTTATTCAAACAAACTTTTGGTTCTTGAAAATTTACATAAATTCTTGCAAATAATTCAGTTCTAGGAGGAATGGTTATATTGTATGGACTCGTTAAGTCAAAAAAGAATTTATCTTTACCTACAGGAATGAATAACTTAGATAACTGATAATCGATGGAGACTCTAAACTTTGTTAAGAATTCCTTTCCTAATATACCATCTGTTAAAACTGAAAAACTGTTAGGAACTACGTGAAACTCGTGCTCAATAATAATGTCATTTAATTGTATTTTCGCATAACTGATGCCCATCGAAGTGATGCATTCATTTGTTATACCTTTAATTTTTATAGTTTTGTCAGTGTATACAATCGCATTGGCATCGAGACGACCAATTTTTATTACACTGATATCCGCTCCCGTATCTACTAGTAAATTAGCAAATCCGGTAGTGGTAAAAGAACAAGGAATTTTCACATACGACGAATTTGTAACGTCAGACATTTTGAAAATTTCTTTCGATATTTTTTTATTTTCTGCTATTTTTACAGAATCATTATTGGTGAAACATTTCTGAGCTTGAATGCTTGATTCATAATTGAATTTATTTACTTCGTTTGTAGATTGTGAGCGAAAATTATCGCTCGGACTTAGGTATGTTGGCACATCATGAAAATTTGAGCTGGATGTTGAATTAGAGCTTGAATTTGTGTGGAAAATGGGGCTAGATCTTGAATTAGAGCCGTCACACTGATTTTTATATGAATTTGAGTTTGAACTTAATGGATTAGAAATTAGCATTGAACTTTGACTAGACTGATTTATGGTCGTTTCTCTTAGGCCGTTTTTAAATTCTGGGCGCAAGAACTTTGGCCTCTGGATGTACTCGCGCCCTGTTCGTTTCCCTGCTGCTGGGATGATATAGAATCTGATTGATAATTTCGATTTCGATTTACGTTACCGTAGTTGGTACGTGCATTAATACTATAATTGTTATTGGAATTATTATATAAACGCTTCCGACATTCTTCAAGAGTATGTCCGAACTTCCTACAATATCGACACTGAGTTTGTCCTAAATTAATATTTCTCTCTACTTTTATCTGCTGATTTTGATTTGGTGTAGTATGTTTGGGATAAGAAGGGAAAGAAGGAGTTCGGTTTAGAAAACATTGATCTATAGTATGATTAGATTTACCACATTTACTACAATTCCTTTTATTAAAATGATTATTATTATTTGGGCGATTTTTGTGATTTAATGTGGCATTTGGCGAATTCGACGATTTTATATTACGTTCCTCCTCACAAGCGGCTTCTACAGCATCTGTGAAACTTTGGAACCGACTAGCTTTTATTATTAATTGAACAGGTGGACGCAAACCATCCACAAATGCCTTAAGGGCTGATTTTTTATTTAAATTTTCTATGGTTGCTTTGGCAGCTATACCTTCGCTCGCTATACAAGCGTCGTTCAAATCTAGAGTTAAACGTTCAATTCTGTTTGCAAAATTTCTTATGGTCTCGTTAACAAATTGTCTAGAATTAAGGAGTTCTACTTGAATTTGAGCTATCGTCCTTCGCTCTAAGTACTCTTCTTGTAGTATAAGTTTCAACTGAGGCCAATCATCATAAACCTTATATTTTAATAAATTGTAGGCTTGACCTATTAGTTTAGCTTTCAATATATTTGAAAACATTTGTTGATTAGCCCGTGTTGTCGCAGTTTCCCAAACAACATCGCAACATGATAGAAATTTATGTAAGTTAGCTCTATTCCCATCGAATTCTGGGATCATTTTAAATGCAAAGTCTACAGAGAAAGCCATTATTGCGTTGTCGTTTTTTTCTTCAGTGTCTAAAAATTCGTCATTTACTAATTCTTCATCGGACATCAGATAATAATTTTCATAAAATTGACAACATTAAATTTTTCAGCATGGATAAACGATGGGAAAAAATGTTGCAGAATGAAATATA
>CAJUYH010009437.1:9984-23754 GCA_910591685.1 Galerucella tenella
GAAAGATCAGCATTAGCGCTACTTTCCGTAATAAATAAAAAGTTTTTAATGAAAAGCGTTTTCATTAAAAAAAACATTGTATACATTTTTTCATCTAAATTTTAGAAATATGACAACATTACAGGACAAAGAAAAGTCGTTAGTTTTAATGTGTAACACGCCTAACTCTGCGTACAAAATTTTATATCTAAAGAACAAAACCCAATTTCTCATATTGCCTGGGGGTGAAAAAAAAGCGTTGGGGTGAACCGTAAGGGTAGAGAAAAAAATGAAGGGCGAGCATTTTTTATTGTGTACCGTTTGTATAAGGGGAATCAATCGATGAAATATTTTCGATTTTTGATACACACACCGGGCCCTTTTTTTATTTCTTGGTTGGGTTAGGTTAGGTAGTTTATTTTTTACCTTTCCCAAGTGCAGTGAGTTCTTCAATATGTGAACAAAATTATTCTTGAACAAATCAAAATAGGTATGAACAAAAATTTAATACATATACTAAAAAAGATCGAAATGTTTTTTCGTCTTCCAAATCATTTTATTTATAAACCAAAATAGAAATGAAATTTAAATTACTACAGTTGGAATGAAAATAAAATTGTATCTACTGGGGTACTTCGGGGATCTGAATTAGACCCAATAAACTCGTGATACAAAAATCAATATTTTCTATATCTATATGTACTTTCATAATATACTCTCCTTTTTCTCCTTTTTATACATTTTTTGTATTCTCATTCCTCGCTGTGCTTATTAATAATATTATTATATTATTTCTTATATCATCTTTTTCATATTTTTTTTCTTCTTCTCTTTCTATGATCCTATTCTGATTATTGATTTCAATTTTATTCATATTCAATAATTAAATATGATCAATATTAAAAAAATATTAGTTTCTACAATATTACCCATATATTTTTTTCAAACATAAAAAGCTAGAAAAATTGCTCTGTTAACTTCATAAAAATATTTATATATTATTAAAGATTATTGAATTTTCCATGTAATGTATTCAAAATTATTCCCAAATCTTTGTAGATTATATAAATATAAATTCATTTTAACATTCATCTTTAGGATGTCCAGCAAAAATATATTTTATTTCACATTTTACTAATGTTATGATGATCTACTGTAAATGGACCTTACAACAAATTTTTTGAAGTTAAACTTCAAAATATTATTGATTATTTGGCTTAGAATTTTTTCGTGGTGTCTGATAGGGACCAGAATCGCTGCCGAAACGTTGAATTAAAAATTTAAAAAAGATTATAGTTTGATTTCCCAAAGAATTAACAAAAAGAAAAATTCAGAAATGTTGTTAAGACTGTATATACTATTAAAATCTTGAGAATGAGTCAAATTTTATTTCATTGAGACGTAGAATTATTTACGAATAATATATATATATATGTAATCTTGAAGCCCTTCTACCACATAGTGGTGTAGGGTGTGTTGCAGCTATTTTTCCCTCACGAATTTTTTCCATTTTTTTTCTATTTTGAGCTAAGTCCTTCGCTTCTATCCAGCTTCTTCCTCTTTCATCCAGTAATCCAGCTATTACCTTATCCCAAGTTGTTCTTGGTCTGCCCCTTTTTTAATTTTTTCCAATTTTTGCTTTCCATATTCTCTTTACTGGTCTTCGTTCATCCATACGTTGTAAATGTCCCCACCATTATAGTTGTCTTTCTTCTACAAATTCTAAGGTTGATTGTATACCCAGGTCATCTCTGATATCTATGTTTTTCATTCTATCCTCTTTTGTTACACCTCTTACTCTTCTCAAATATTTCATCTCTGTCGCCTGTATTTTACTTTTTTGTTGTCCTGTTAACACCCATGTTTCACATATATAAGTATTGGTCGATATATTGTTTTGAATACTTTTAATTTCGTTTCTTTAGATATTTTTTTTTGTTGATAAATTTTGTATTCATGGCATAGTAAAGTTTGTTAGTTTTAACTATTCAATTATTAATATCTGCTTCCTGTGTTCCGTTTTCGTCTACTATTGTTCCAAGGTACTGAAAATGTTCAACTTGCTCTATTTTGTCTGTATCTATTCTTACATTTATTTCCTCTTTGTCGTCTCCAATGACCATAACTTTTGTCTTGTTTTTGTTTATTTTCATTACCATGTCCATCATTGCTGCATTCCACACATTTATGTTTTCTTGTAACTCTCTTTCATTTTTTGCTATTAATATGACATCGTCTGCAAATGCTCCTTCACTGATGTATACCCTGCACAATTGTAAATGTTCCACACATACTTTTTTACTTAATTTGTGCATTTCTTTATGATATCATCCATGTAAATAATAAATAACAAAGGGCTTAGGCTTCCTCCATGTCTTAGTCCCATATTTGTAGTGAAATTTTCTGACATATTGTTATTTCTTATGACTGCGTTCTCATTTTTCTCATAGATGCTCTGTATTATTCTTATTATTTTTGTATTAAATCCCCTTTCTGCTAATATTTTCCACATTTTTTCTCTAGGTACTCTATCAAAGGAAAGCCACGAATAATTTCTTTTTTTCTTGTACCGCTTTTTCTGTCAACTGTTTGATAGTAAATATGTGGTCTTGGGTACTTCTACCACCTCTAAATCCACTCTGTGACTCCTCTAGTGTATTTTCTATTGTCGATCTGATTTTTTTCCCCAGTATCTTCTCCAACACTTTCATCGCGGTGCTAATTAATGTTATTCCACGATAGTTATTGTAGTCTTTCACATCACTTTTCTTGAAAATTGGTACTATTAGTACTTTTTGCCAGTCTCTTGGTAGCGTTTCTTCTTCTATTATTTGATTAAACATTTGTAACAACATATCTTTCCCTTTTTGTCCAACGATTTTAATCATTTCTTATGTGATTTTGTCATATCCAGGGGCTTTTCCGTTTTTAAGTTCTCTTATAACCTGTTCTATTTCCTCTTCACTTATTTTCATTTCTGCATCTTCTTGCATACCAATTTGTACGTGTTTCTCTTCATCTTTTGTTTCATTAAGTAGTTCCTGATAATATTCTTTCCATCTTTGTATAATTTCTTCGTCTTCTGTTAGTATTTCTCCGTTCTTATTTTTTATAAAGTATGTATCTCGCTTTTGTCCTGTTTTCATATTCTTTTCGGATAAACCTTAGAATATTATCGTTGTTATCTCGATTTTTCATCATTTATCAATACTGGAAACTAATTAACACAAAATCGAAACAAAAATAATCATAACTCGCCAAAAATAACGACAAACGCATTTTGTTAACGACATTTATAAAATAAAAAAGATATCACTAATTTTTGTTTTTTTGAAATGTACATTTTTTCTTCATTGTATGAAACTTTTTGGGACAGACTGTGTATAGTGGACTTAAGATTCTCCACCAAAAATGATGGAAGGGACAATGTATAAAAAAATTTACGAGAAGTTGTTACAAATATCTTTTTGAAATTTATCGGATTTGACAAAAATATATTCCCAAACACAGACTTTTGGGAGATTTGAAGTTTCCTCGACTTAGCTATTCGCATTTTGAAGAGGAAATCCGAAAACATAAATTTTCTTATGAAATTAAAAGAAATGTAGATTTTTATTGAAAAATCAGAATGAATTTAAATATACTTTATCATTTTTGGAGAGTATGATCTGTAAATATTTCGAGAAATAGAAAAAAAATATTTTAAAGTCGCATGTAAGATAACTAATACTAATACTATATTCAAATGAAAACGGTAAGGTGACAAATGCCGAGGATTGTTACCTTACGCTATATGTAAAGCAGAATAGTATATTAAAGTATAAGTGGATATTAAGGTCTTTAAAACACGCGCGATTCTTCGAGCACGACGGCGAAGCCGGAGTGCTCGAAAGAGAGCAAGTGTTCTAGAGGCCAGTTATACACGGATACTTCACTCTATTTTTTTATTGGTGCACTTTGAAATTATAAATACTGGTATTTATTACTACTACAACAACAAGAAATGGATGTAAAATGGTTCAATTGCGTTGTCATGGAAATGATGAAAACATAAACTAACTTGAGAATGTTAACAGTATTCATTTAAATACCATTTCCTCCGATTTGAAAAATCGAAATGTTAATATCTGAAACAATACCAACTGTACTTTCCATTTTTATTTATAAAATTGAAATTCTTAAATATTGTTAGAATGAAGATTTTGACCTTACAAAGTACTGGTGTCAGATCAATAATGAAAAAATTGTCATTTAGATACTTCGTTTCTCGAGTTGTTCATGTTGCCATGGTAAATTTAAAAAACGCGCGTGTTTTAAAGTTCGATTTAAACACACTGAGGCGTACTTTAAATAGGTAAAATGATTCACCAATAAAAAAAAGGAATTTTCGCGCGATCGATCTTTTTTGCTTATTTACAGCATTGGTTGTCAGGACGGTAGGTTGTGTTTACTGGTTTCTAAGTCTAACACGTCGGTAAGTGGTTTACTTACCGTTCAGACGTCTGTAAGTGAATTACTTACTACCGACGTCTTAGCCCTATATACATTTAAGTGGTCCTAAATAATATATTACTCCATTCATTACACAAAAGGAACAAAAATAATAAGAAGATTTATATTTTTTCATTGAACAGAACCGAACAGAACTATATAAAAAGTAATAAATACAAAAAACAATTTCACCAAAATGCACATTATATTTTATACTGATCGAGAAGTATAAATGTCACTTTTGACATTTCGTTCATTTCGAAGCAATTTAAATTATTTTATTCGAAATTTATTTCAATACGATCGCGCAAAAAATGGTATAAGCATCTCGAACGTTAAGGGTAATACAACCTTTACCGTTCTTAATACTTAATATACTATATTTTCGCTCAACTATTTCATTAAATTTGGCGGAAGTAGCTTTAGAGTGTAAAGTAGCTGGGAAGACAGACCTAATGAAATCTATAACATCATTTACCTAGCGATATACCCTCAATACCTTTTCGACAGCTCTATAAAATACCAAATGAAAAAAAGTTTTTCATTATAGGTATTTCAATTTTGGTAGTCAGTGTTGAAAATATTAACCAAGAAGATTTCCCATTGGTACATTCGGGGAGGCAATTAAAAAAAATATATAGAATCGTCAGACCGAAATATCGTTGCGAAATCCCTTCGATATATCGCGAAATTCTAGCATATTTTACTTAATATACAGAAAAAACTCTACAGAAAAATAAAAACTGGTGCATAAAATAAAGTGAAAAACAAATAGAAATAACACAATGATATTGAGATAAAGGAACTCTCAATGGATTGAAATGTAAACAAATCACAAACCCGGCGTCAATTGATGATTTTATATGACGCCATTTTGCGGTGGATCGATTGTAGTGCTACGTGTTGAAAGTAGGTATAAGGTAGAAAACTGGGAAATCAGAAACTGTAATTAGTGTACAGCTATCTACTTTTAACTCACTTAATAATGTCAATGTTGCCATGTTTCAATTATAAACTAACTAGATATTTCAGAGTTCCTGTAAAAAACCAAGACGCACACCTTAAATATATTTGTGGTATTATGAATATTATGTTTTCGTGTACATTTTAAAATTATTAAGTTTATACATAATATATACTAGAAAAAAAGGTTTCTTACAATTGTGTACTTTATTTGTTTTAAGTTAAAAATTAGTTAAAAAGTTAATATTCGCCACACTTCTAATAAGTTAGTGTCATAATGTTACCAGCGCAATACCATAGTAAAATAAAATTGTTTCAGTTTTCCAAAACGGTCATGGACAAAAAATTTGTCGAGATATCCACGCAATTTTAGAGGAGAGCATAGGTATTCTGAAATTCAAAGATGACAATAATGAAGGGATGACTAAGTCCCATGATTTGGCATATAGAATATTCAAAGCTAACAAAGTTCAAAATGCTTTAATTCATTATGATGACAATGGGAATGCATATATTAAAACTAAGGTTCATGCAAGTATGAAAAGAACGATTTACACCTCCGGAGCTTTAATTAATGGAGATGGCGAAGTGATCTGGGGTAAATGCAATTGTGTGGGTGCAATATTGGGTAGATGCAAGTATGTGTTTGCAATGTTATGGCAAATGTTGGATTATGTCCATGATGAGAAACAGTTCATTGAAGATACTGCATGTACCTTCAAAGCGCCAGAATGGAGAAAAGGTTCTCCAACCCTTTTTGTAATCAGAGTACTTGAAAAAAGAGCAAATGATTTATTGGTGACTAAGAACACCATGGTCTTGGATAAAACAACTTTAGAAAACCATGCGTTCAACTTAAAAATAATAATTTAAGTTTTCTTTTGTAAAGGTGAGTACAATAAAGTTCTGGCAAGAACCATAAATAGATAAAGTTTTCAACCTAAAACAAACAAAATACACAACTTTTCCACTTTTATTAATATCACAAATATATTTAAGGTGTGTCTCGGGTTTCCAGAGGAACACTGAAATAGTTCGTTTATAATTCAAACATGGCAACATTGACATTTTTAAGTGATTAAAATGTAGATGGCGCCACATTAATTACCCTTAGTAGTCACCTATTTTTCTACCTCAGGCCTACTTTCGATAAGTGTCTTTAGATAGCACTACAATACGATTTACACGATCCACCACAGTATGGCGTCAGCCGAAATCATCAATTAACTCTTCTTAAGAAGCAATGAAATAGGTATTGAGTATACGTTGTGTCAATAACGCTTACGTGTATATGTGGTGCTTCAAGTGTCTAGTGTCATTTAATTAGACATGTAATAACTAGATACAAACGAACAAGTTTATTAGTTGAAAACTACGTAAAACAATTTCCAAAAAAATGGTGGATTTTATAAACAGTATTGTGAACCTAATCAAGATGAAAATAATTTATTAATATGCACTTTCCTATAATTTCAATTCACCCCGATAATTATTTTTTTTTTGTTAATCACCTGGCACTCGAACAAGAATCCCAAATTAGACATCTGGTATATTCATCTCTTTAATATCCCATTTATTAGCTACAGCCTACTTTTGATTACACTCCAAAATCTCCCTAATATTTTTTTTACCAAACCTCGACATGCATACTTTGGGTGTAATACATGTTAAATACTGAGTTACCCCTCGTCAAGGTGCATCTACTATAAAATTAAGTCTCTCACCCCTTTTGTTTTTTTGTGTAACTGAACACGCCGCTTAGTTTTTTTTGCTTAGATCAGATTGAATGTGTCTCAATTTTAACCCTCTTTCGAAACCTCCCCAATTAGCATAATTAATCCAGCATGGCGCAAAAAAAAATTATAAATAAAACCACCCTCTTACCGCAATGCTAGTAGAAAAAACTGTTTGCTTTTACTATTTGTTACAATGAGTCCCTTTAGAGACGGTTATCGTCCAATCGTAATTAACCAAAATAGTATAAAAAACTTTCAATGGGTTTGTTTCTTTATAATTTATTTGGTTTAAATTAGTTGGTGTAAAATGGGGATGGAATTTTATTGTTTAATTTTTTTATGTTGGAAATCGTTTAAGGGAGTGATTGGTATTTTTGTTTTGAATAACAAGCGTTTGATGGATATAATAAAGAATATTGGTATTTAAATTATGAATTTACACAGTAATTGTACAAAAATTAAGAATATTCATCAATGAATCTCTAATTTTGTTTTTGGCTCGTCCCAAAAATAACGCGTTATAGGAGCAATTCTGTAAGCTGATGTTAAATTTCAAAGCATGGTAAGCAATTAGACAATGTGCTAACTTCATTTTACTGTTCAGGATGCATGATAAGCGTTGAAATATTGACGGAGAACTCTTATTTGAACACCATACTCACCTGTTAAACTTTAAATTTCTATTTTATCTATGTATAGATTATAGTATTATTAAGTATCAAGAACGGTAAGGGTTGTTTACCGGTCGACAGCAATGTTTGGAGGCTGAGCGTAGCGAAGCCTCCAATTTTGCTGGAGACCGGTATTATCTTTAACGTTCGAGATGCTTATACCATTTTTTGCGCGATCGTATTAAATTTCGAATAAAATAATTTAAATTTCTTCGAAATGAACAAGATGTCAAGAGTGACATTTATATTTCTCGATCAGCTTAAAATATAATTTGCATTTTGGTAAAATTGTTTTTTGGCTATTTATTACTTTGTATATTGTTCTGTTCGGTTCTGCTCATTAAAAAATATAAATAAACTTTGCTCATTTTGTGTAATGAATGAAGTAATATATTATTTAGTACCACTTAAATGTATGCAGTGCTAGGACGTCGGTGAGTAATTTACTTACCGACGTCTGAACGGTAAGTAAATCACTTACCGACGTGTTAGACTTAGAAACCAGTAAACACAACCTACCGACCTGACAACCGATGCTGTAAATAAACAAAAAAAGATCGATCGCGCGAAAAAATAGTATAGATTCTAATAGCTGAAATGGGTAGACTGCAATTACGCTCAGTGGTCAGGGTTCTCAAACGGCTGTCCTAATCCCATCATGCAATTGCGCTCACGTCTTTAAAAAGTTATGCTGTGATTGCAAGCAAAGTGATGATAAAAAACTGATTATTGTTTACTTATTATTCCAATTTATATTAATTGTATATTCCATAATGTAGGTACATATCTACATATTTAATTTGAACATACTGTATAACATATATTTTTGACAAAATCTTTTCTGGATATTTCTTTATTTTTTAATTTACCTATCAAATTTGTAACATATTTTTATTATTCAATTACACGTAAGCTTCTACTTGAAAATATTTAATTTATTTAAAAATACATAAAAAATATTAGGATGGGGAGAATAAAATATATCATGAAAATGGCTATGGAAAGATTCACAGTGGACCGTTCTCGGCTTGGGCTACATGAAGCCCACATCTCTGGAGGAAATCTTGCAGATTGAGAAATGTAATTGTCCTTCAAATAATGGCAGAAGGACATTATACGGGCATCGCTGGAGGAGGCTTCGGCAACCAATTCTTCAACGAAGCCTTCCGAAACTTCAGCACTGTCTAAATATATGAGGCCGAAAGACCCGCGTGACTAGTTCTTTAATCTACTGTCCTTGTCAAAATACTCTCTCTTGACTCCAATATTCTGTATTTTCCTCAGCCAAGCTTAGCTGATGTGGAATCTGCAGCCAGTTATCTTTAGCTGAGACTTTCTTTGTGAATGGCTTCTTCGAAATCACACACACTGTCACTTGTGATTTTGGCGATAACAATTAACAGATATTACAGATCCTAATACATATTCACCAGCTTCTGCCTTTTTATTTTTCAAAAGTGCAAAAACTAACTGCACATAATGTCCATTACGAACCGTGTGAGTCGTGAATAACTGCGAGAAGAATTTTGTGCAGTAGTTGGAGGTCACAGAAAAGCTTTACTTCACTACACAAAAATTGTAAGTTTTTTCACAGCTGAAAATAGCTAATCCCATCTCATTATACATCAAGAGCAGGAAGTTTTCATTTATAAAATTTTAATTTCAGTTATAGCTGAAGCGTCGAAAACGTATAGTTTTTTTTCAATTGTCAATTTTATTTTTAAATAATTTTATTATTCTGCTTGATATTAATAACGACAACAGGTAGACAATTGAAATATTTAGCAGAATATTCATTTTTATAGATAATGGTACGGTACCCTTCTTGAGGGAGTCCGACTGGCAACATCTACTTGTAACAGCATCATAAATTTAAAAAGGGAAACCGTAGCATTATACAAATTGGACATTCAAGAACTGTACTTTTACCACAAAAAAAATTAGTAGAAACATAAAATTGAATTGTTAGACTTTTAATTTGAAGTTATATTACAGTTTATAGAAATTTCTATTTTCTAGATTTTTTCTTAAGTGGGTCGTAGAAAAAAAATGCTGTTCGACTCGTGTGGATTGTCCATATCGCACTTGAACGATTGAAACTTCGTCCTCGTGCGATATGGCCATCATATCCACACTAGTTGCACAAACTACTATTTCTATCAAAATATGCCCATTTACATTTAAAAACAAGCTGCCAAATGTCAAATCAATTTATCCATCCATTTTAAAGTTATCGAATTGAAACATTCAAGTTTTCAAAATTTCAACACCCTGTATTTCGAAAAGTAAATGTGCTAGACCCCTTAATCGCGCAAAAAAATTATGGAAATAATAGTAAAAATTGATCCGAACAAATTCAAGTAGATCACCGGCACTGCGAATACCAGCTTTGCATAGACTGGGCTGAGAAAATTTAGTCATAGGAATTACACATCATACTTTTTCCTCCTGAATTTTTTTGCAAAAATTCAGAGACACCCCATATAAAAAGCAGCCCATAAAACTTAATTAAAATTATTTTCAATCTCCCTTCTTTTTTCTTTTTTTTAGTCATTTGAAATAAATAGCATCACCGTTAAAAATATATTAACATCAAAAATTCGTAACTTCTGAAACGTTTCGTATTTTTTCCAGTAAGTATATCAGCAACATCCGGACGACGGACGACCATTTTCCCTTTTCCATATTAATCTAAGGACGGGCGTTGTTTGCGTCCCGACGCCCCTCACATATCTACGAATAAACAGAGAGAGGTGACATATAATACCCCTTCCATAATTTTCAATTTGGACAATTTTTCTCGTACGTTGTATATACTCGAGGATGTTAAAAATGGCAGTCTAATGATAAAATACACTGAGAATTATAAATACGTAATGCCAAAAGTAGCTTAGTTATTCATACTTAGAGTCGACGAGCTCTACAAAATGATACACTATATATTATAATAAGAAAATATTTTTGAAAAATAAATATGAGGAATGAATAGTAGTCAGAGAATTATGAAGAGTTACTTCAAAATATTACAAAACCGTCCATACTGTATTGTTTTTTCTCCACGACTGAATAATAACGCACAAATTATTTTTATCTAATTCCGCTATCAAATGTGACACTCCTTGACGTTAGGTAACGTCACATTTTTCATAACCTTCATATATCAGTTATGAAAAGTAGTTATGTAAAAACTTTACGTAACTGTTTATGTTTCAACATAGAGATACCACATGAGTTTCAAAGAATAATTTATTAATTACTGACAATTATTTCATTATTTAAACTGTACAATTAACCCATTATTTTAATTCAATAGTATTTTGAGATTTATAAACATTGAAAACATTATTCAGGACACAGTTATTTAAAGTAAGTCAATTTTCGGGGTGAATACATCATAGTAACAATACTTCTAGCACCATTTGATTCCACTTCAATATTATCATTGTAATTGAAGATTTTATCGAATATTATGAAAGCGCGGAATTAGATAAAAACGTTGTACGTAAACACGTTATGAAGAGAGCGACATTGTTCAACACGTGTAATTTGCAGAACTCGCTAGCGCTCGTTTTGGCAAATATTACGCTTGTTGAACAATATCGCTCTTTTCATAACTAATTACGTAAATATCTATTACATATTTAGCTGCATAATGATATAAATTCTTCACACCAGTGAATAATAAAAAGAATTCACTCTCGTTAGCCAATCACATCCTATTATTATCAGAATTCACGCTAAAATTAATTAGAATGAATAAATCAAATCGTCTCTTTAAAACGTCAAATACCTAAGAACGCAAATCGCTTCTGACAGCGCGTCGTTTGAAACGTCAAATTAATAATAAAATCATAATTTTACGTATTATAAAAGAAAAAAATGGACAACAGAAGCGATAGTGAATATGTATGACTTCCGGAATTAATTTCATTTATAAATGTAAGGGTTCCGATTAAAAATATGAGTTGAGTATATTTATTTACTCTTTACATTTTTATAAATATGCTCTACAGCCTAGTGGTGGTTGACTATGGCGCGGACGATCGAGGTTCGATCCTCACCTGGTAGTTTTTTCTTTTTAGTCGTGTAGAATGGCTATTATTTACTTGGATGATTCCAAAACTCACTCGCTGCGCTCGCTCGTTTCGGAAACTTCATCCGCGTGAATAATAGCCATCATTCTGCACTCGTTGAAGAATATACTATTATATTTAGAAAATGTTATTTTATTTTGTTTTATGATTTTTTTATGTGCGCTTGCTACTTACTCCTCTCAGGTGGTGGTTCAATAAAAAGTATGACTATTATCAATTTCTTTTAATAAAATTGTCCAATGGAATTTTATTACAAACAATAAATGAGTTACATTGAATGATTTAATCTCAGGCTGACTTGTTAAATTCTAAACATTTTTGAACATCGGGGAATGCAGACAGTAGATACATAAAGATGTCGTTATTTTACTTATTGAAGAAGTGTCTGAAGAAGGTGAAAACAATTCAACGAAAGCTTTCACTAAAAACTTTGAAGAGTGTACTTTTATAACAACTCTCTGCAATCCACGCTATTGAAAAATATTTACATGATTTAGATACGGAAAAACTTTATTTAGATGAAAGTTAAACCATATTTTGGAAATATATTCAAATATACAGGACCACTCATATTGGCAGAATGAACATATAGCTTACCTTTTTTTAAATGGAGCACCCTGTATATTTCCACATTTTTTTATTCTCTTCGATTCTCTTGTTTCTGCGATATAAGGTAGGTACTGCAATATTATACGAGGTAATTCATAAGATATAACCACTTTTTTATTAATTTCATAGTAACATATCAACACCCTGTACCATTGTATTTGATATCAAGAAATCCATTTAGGTTCAAACGATTTTTGATATAGTACACTATTGTCCAAAATTGTTAACACACCCTATATTTTGATATCGTAATGAAATGGTATTATGTGGCACTTCATTATTTCTCAAGCATTCCCTATAAGTACATTATTGCCATAATTTGTGAGATATTGATGATTCTTTCAGCAAAATATTATTTGAAACTAATATTAGCTGACATTTTATTAGTTAGACGGTGGAAATATTCAACGAAAATAATTTTCCAAAAAAGAAATTACAAAATAATCCAGTCTCCATAATTGATTAATGTGGATTGTCATGAGTACCTACCTAAGATTGTTCATGTATTTTGGCAATAATGCCGCACCCTGTATATTTTAAGAAATAGGCTCAAGGCACTTCAATACATCTTACACACACTCTTTGCTTCTAGATATGGAATTGTTGTTTCTTGTTGTGGCCCTCTGCTACAGCGGGGTACAAACATATGTTCATTAATTTCTTTGGTTTAAAATCTAGAACATGATCACATTTAATTATATGCAATAAATATGGAGACTAAATATACACTTAAAAATAAGCCTTTTCAAATCCTTCGTTTCAACTAAATTGAAAGCTGTTCTTATTTGATTGGGAGTATAAAGCTGTATTAAGAAAATCAACTTAAGTAATTTGTCACTTTTTAAGTATGTTTTGTTTTATTTCACCTAAAAGAAACTTCCCGAGTGCACTATACGTTATATTAATTCACAAGAAACTTGGACATTGTCGATAATGACTAATGATAGTTAATATCAACTAATTCTCCCTGCTACAACAAACTAAAAGCACGAAGTATATGAACCGTAAAATTGGTTAGAACGACAATGTGACGCATGCTCAAATATCTAGACTAGAGTAACTACCTACAGCGTTACAGTTCTCATTAAATCCTAAACTATAGTACTGCTCAGACCATAGATAAAAAATACTTATAGATGGGAAACTGACCCGTGGCGCCCTCTAGTTGTACGGGTGGCGCCACCTTGAGAGTCCCGTCAGTACCTCTAACACAAATCAGATGGTTGT
>CAJUYH010009438.1:0-13765 GCA_910591685.1 Galerucella tenella
ACACTTTTTCCTATTCGCTGCATTAAATCCAGAGTTGAACGTATCCTATTTTTCAGTTAAAGTAAAACTGATTCTAACAATGGAATACACTTTTCGGTTTACTTTCATCCCTCGGCCATATATCACTGGAAAATGAAGCGACTGCGTTACCTATACGCCCGGTGGGTATTGCCATTTTGTGCCTTTTAATTTATTACCACAAAATTGAATGTAATATTCAAAACCGGTAAACATAAATTCGACGACGAGATAACGAAGAAACAATTTTCAATGTTTCGGACACACTAGGCATGTTTGTTGAAGGATTTTAATTCCACCGACTGCCGTAAATTATTCATTCGAACATCCTCACGCCTCCGAATGGGTTTCAAATTTAGTTTGTGATGGACTTCGGAAATATTGTTAATGTTTAGGGACAAAAGACCCTACGCGCACATTATTTCAATCTGGCTTGTCCAGGAGAAAGGTGACTTATGGTCAACACTTCCAGGGATAAGGGACACATTTTAATTCGATGTTTCTCCATATTTTATAAAATTTATGTACCGGGTGGCCAACTAAGAACGGCAACATCTCAGGCAAATGTATGACAAAAGTGGCCTCGAGATATACCTGGAAATTATTTTCAGCATTCTAGGTTCACCGCTAGAGGTCGTATTTGAAAGTTAAAATTTTAAAATGCAAAATTTTTCAAATGTCGCTCAATTGAGGAACATATTAAATATTATAATCAGATTCCTCGACAAATTCTGCATATTTTCAATACGACAAGTTTAATTCTATCTCTTCAAATAAGGGGTGGGGAAGAGTGGGAGCCTTGTTACGAAAAAACGCCTGTAATTCCAGTTCTGCTTGACAGATTTCAATGAACTTGAACTTGACGTTGTTTGGAAGAGCTTCTGTTGAACAATCGAAAATTTATAAATATGAAGCAATCTGATTGATAGCATAAATGCTAGAGGGCGCTGTTTTTTTTCTTATTGTGTTTTCTGGTAACAATTTTAAATGGAAGTATACAAATTGGGGTAGGTCTTCAAAAAGTAGATTGAATTAGTAATGAAACACTGCAATCAGCAAGGCGATATCTCATTTCTATCCAGAAATTTCGTATGAAACAGGTAAATGACGGGAATTGTTCTTCCAACATCTAGAAGGTTGTTTCGCGTTAACAAAAATTATTAAATTCAGCTTGAATGGAAAGATCATACATTGGTCTGCAGTAATTTAAGCTGTTATCCTACTAATGTTATGGTTGCCACTAGATTACCTAAATGTAATGCTGTCGCTACTAACAATAAGAACGAATTTTAAAATAATGTGATGAATCGAACAATTGAAACCTTCAATAAATAACTAGGTTCGTAATTAGTGCCGCCGTAGATGTTCGAAATGTCGTCCATCATTTTCAATGCATGAAATCAATCGCTGACGGGTAGAGAAAACAGAAATACTTCGTATTGTGTGTCGTATCCTTTCAACCATGTCAGCTCTTGTTGCGGGTCTATCGGCATAAACGAGATCTTTTACTCGCCTCCACAAATGAAAATCTTAACAAGTTAGGTCTGGAGACCTCGGTGGCCAAATAAATGAACTTCCAAATATCGGTTTTTATTGATATTTTAAGCTTTTGATTTACCAACATATCGCTTCAAAACAAATATAACATTCATATATAATTGAAAAAATGTAGTACAACTTACTTCACCAGCCTTCTAGACGTTGGATCAATTTCCGCCATTTACCTGTTTCTTACGATATATCAGGATAGGAAAGAGATATCGCCTTGCGGTTTGCAGTGTTTTGGAACTTTAGTTCTTCACGTCAGGTTATGTTTGAGCGACCAGGGGTCGCGACGCAAAAGATCTGACCGTTACGTTACGTTACGTTAGGTTACGTTGCTTCGTTATGTACCTTGCTTGCGTGCGTGTGCTCTCCTGAGTCTCTCTCTCGTTTACGAAGCAGCGATTCATATGGTTCGGCCAGGAATCGAACCCGGGCCGCCCGCGTGGAATTCGAGCATTCTACCACTGAACCACCGATGCTATACTAAAATTTCATGCAAAGCTGGTATTCGCAGTGCTGGTGATCTACTTGAATTTGTTCGGATGAATTTTTACTATTATTTCCATAATTTTTTTTCCGCGATTGATCTTTTTTGTTTATTCACAGCATCGGTTGTCAGGAAGGTAAGTTGCGTTTACTGGTTTCTAAGTTTAACACGTCGGTAAGTGATTTACTTACCGTTCAGACGTCGAAAAGTAATAAATAGCATAAAAACAATTTCACCAAAATGCAAAATATATTTTATACTGATCGAGAAGTATAAATATCACTTTCGAAATTTCGTTCATTTCGAAAAAATTTAAATTATTTTATTCGGAATTTATTTCAATACGATCGCGCAAAAAATGGTATAAGCATCTCGAACGTTAAGGGTAATTACAACGTTTGCATGTAGATTCCTCTCGTTAAATTGAACAAAATGATATGAGGATTAAGGGGTCTAGCACAATAAGGTACTTTTCGAAATGCAGGGTGTTGAAATTTTGAGAGCTTGAATGTTTTAATTCGATAACTTTATAATGGATGGATACATTGATTTGACATTTGGCAGGTTGTTTTTAAATGTAAAAGGGCATATTTTGATGGAAATAGTACTTTGTGCAACTGTGGATATGATGGCCATATCGCACGTGGACGAAGTTTGAGCACGACGCCGTAGTCGAAGTACTCAATCGTTCAAGTGCGATATGGACAATCCACACGAGTCGAACAGCATATTTTCTCCACGACCCACTTAAGAAAAAATCTAGAAAATAAAAATTTCTTAAAACTGTAATATAACTTCGAATTAAAAATTTAACAATTCAATTTTTTGTTTCCACTGATTTCTTTGTGGTAAACGTACTGTTCTTGAATGTCCAATTTGTATAATGCTACGGTTTCCCTTTTTAAATATACGATGATGTTATAAGTAGATGTTGCCAGTCGGACTCCCTCATGAAGGGTACCGAACCGTTATCTATAATTATGAATATTCTGCTAAATATTTCAAATGTCTACCTGTTGTCGTTATTAATATTAAGCAGAATAGTTATTTAAAAATAAAATTAACCATAAAAAAAACTTCTTCACGGGGAATCGAACCCGGGTCTACCGCGTGAGAGTCTGGTTTGCTCACTACTCGACCACCGAGGAATATGCAAATTGTTTATTTATAACGTCAGATGTATTACATAATTTTTGCTTGAAAGGAACTAAAGTTCCTACCGTGTGTCCCGCGACACGTTCTACCTTATTTAGTCCACCTTTTGAAGATCTACTTCAATGTGTTCGCATCCATTCAAAATTGTTACGAAAAAACACAATATTAAAAAAAATTAGACAGCGCCCTCTAGCATTTATGTTTTTATTCAGATTGCATCATATTTACAAATTTCCGATTATTCAACAAAAGCTCTTTCAAACAACAACAAGCTCATTAAAATCGGTCAAGCAGACGCTTTTTCGTAACAAGGTTCCCACTCCCCCTCCCCTTATTCGAAGAGATAGACTTGAACTTGTCCCACTAAAAATATGCAGAATTTGTCGAGGAATTTGATTATGATATTTTATATGCTCCTTTATTGGGTACATAACATACGTTATATTAATACATTTTAGGAAAATACTTCCCATTCCTCACAACCTCTTCAGTTGTAAGTAACATCTCGTTCCCCAGTCCGATCCTGTGCGTGAATCCTTACTTCCTTTTCCACCGGTTCATCCGCAGAAACTGATTCAGTTGACAAGATAGATGGCTTACATTCATTCCAGATTCTATGTGTTTTGAGCAGTTTTAATTTGTTGGAAATTTCTATGTCTACATTTATATTTTTGTCGGTGGGCATTTTCGTAGAAAAAAATCTATTAATTACTGACGGAAAGAGCTCGCACAAAGAAATGTTCAGCACAGAAATTTCCTTTTTTTGCGGTAAAAGAATTATTTTTCACTAAACGTCTTGATTGAACAAAGTCTGTTATAGAAATAGAGGAAAATAATTATGAAATTTCATAGTGAGTAACATTCATATATAATTGAAAAAATGTAGTACAACTTACTTCACCAGCCTTCTAGACGTTGGAAGATCAATTTCCGCCTGTTTCTTACGATATATCAGGATAGGAAAGAGATATCGCCTTGCGGTTTGCAGTGTATTGGAACTTTAGTTCTTTACGTCAGGTTATGTTTGAGCGACCAGGGGTCGCGACGCAAAAGATCTGACCGTTACGTTACGTTACTCCTCGTGACTGAGGAGACATTTTTGACATTCGGTACTTAATTATGTAGGCAACATGTGCCATAAACACTTTTTGGAAGAGTAGCATACAATATTTTTTCTACGTTCATGCAAAAACCAAGAAATATGTTATTTAGGGCTAAAGATGGAGTCGATTTGGAATATTTATGTTTGACATGATGACAAAACTCTGTAGTAAATTGACAGATGAGTGCAATAAAGTTTTTATTACACTGAAGCAATAAAGAACTAGTTTTTCCTTTGAATAGAGTTCAATAAAGTTTTGTTCTTCACTGCAGAATATTCCAGTTAACGCCAAACAGCCAATTTCGAATCAATTTGTATATCCGTTGCTTATTTCAGTGTTATGAAACTATTGCTTGAAAAATGAAAAATTGACATTTATATACGAAAATAATGTAATTTCATAAATTGTTCAGGATCGTTTCGTTCAGCAACCGTCTCGTCAAGAAATTGAGTTACAATGCCGTCTCTATTTTAGAGTTCACAAGAAAGAGATAATTTCTTGTTGATTGATACCTAAAATCCGACAGAAAAAGAGAAAAACTGTACATGTATTTTCCCAATATGACGAAAATGGATTTAAAACGAAAAACTTCAATTCATTTAACAAAAAAATCATTCAAATCCGAAAAAATAAATTTACATTTTCCATTTTACATAAAAACCCACCAATTCCCAAACTCACATCCATATCCAATGACGACTTCAAACATCCTTCCTATGACTATCTACATCACCTGTTAATTACGGTAATAATTTCCCAGAAAACCTTCCGATATCGATGGAATCTATAAATCTGACCGGGCTATATTTGGAACCGAAATAATATTCCCTCGGGACTCAGAAGCGACCTCTAAGAATTTTGAACGGTGGCCAGTCATTCGGGTGATCACTAAGGAAGACGGAAATTGTATGGTATACTAGAGATGCGACCTAGGTTATTTTGGAACTTATTTAAAAAAATTCTATTCAAACGTAAAAACTACTATAATAACGACCTGCGTCAGTAACCACGTCACTAAATTTTCTTTCATTTGTTTGGAAAATTATATTACGTTCTTAAAGACTATGTCTATCATCAAGTACATGTCGCAGATCACGTGAAACTCGCATACCTTATTGTTGTATATAGGTATATAGGTATCTGGTGAGCTTATTGTGCAGAATAATCGTACAGAGGCCAATCATTTATGTAGCTACATCGAATTACTGCATATTCTGGCTTTTGATAGGAAAAAAAGAGTAAGATTGTGAAGTTCAAGGTAAATTATCACTTTTTTTGACCAAGAAGTTGGTGGTGAAACTGATACCCAAATAGTTGTGAGTATGGAGCCTTAAATTAACCATTGAAGATGTCCTCAGAACTGCTAGAAGTTGAAGATCGTAGACTAAGTATCTTCAGTTCACTCGTAAAACTTCTTAGAAAAGGGGATGGTAACATACGCCACTTGCACGTATCAAGGTTGAGCGGTTAAGCATATTTTGAAACGGTATTTTCCTGTCGCTATAGTATCGATAACGTTCCTGTAATTCGCGCTTCCCATCACAAAGGCAAAACCCGTCAGGGCGGCTCCTACTATCGATCTTCTCCCGTGCATCCTACTCTTTCTACCGTAAATGTGCCACTATTTCTGTTCCAGTTTTGTTATCCCGCTGTTCCGCCGGTTTCTGGATTTTCGTTCATCGGTGCGGATTCGTTAAGCTGAATACTTTTTTGCTTCTCGAGAAACGGACACACGTACACTGGTGTGCTGTCTTTAATGTAGCTTAATAGTTTTTATCTTCTTTTTTATTACTTAATCCGAGTTTTTCTCTCTTTATTCGGTCTTTTAGCTCAAAGAACAACTTTTGCTATTGAAGTATATGGTGTAATTGCGATTGCGTTCAACATCTTTTGGCAACGAAATGCGTTCAATTAATTCATATTTTTTGAACAATTTTCTCAGTGTAATTTGATCCGTTATCTGTCAACGTCAGTTTGAAGGTCACGAAATTTTGCCCCCAAATCATCAAAGGATTTACGCCGGCTTTCGATTCTTGTTTGGCTGGTGTATTCTGGGGTAACTGACACTTCACAGCAGTCATCAAACAATAGTATCTATACACTAAGGTAGTGACTATTATTATTGACTGAGCAGTAGTAATTTACTTACCGACGTCAGAACGGTAAACATAACCTACCGTCCTGACAACCGATGCTGTAAATAAACAAAAAAAAAATGATCGCACAAAAAAATTATTAACCACTAATAGAGACATCCAACTTCACAGCTAGTAGTTGAAAAACTATTTCGACCGATTATGTTTGTGTTTGCTTCCTGAAAATTTTATTTTCCATTCAAATAAAAAGTAATTTCCAATACGTCAGCGTGTAAATTGCAGCGTCACGAGGTAATCTGAGATTGACGGGGATTATTTCGGTAACCTGTCTGGAAGCCCTTATCCCTAAAATCCTGCAAGATAACAGATCCCGATGTGGCACCTGTAGTGAAGGCTGGCTTCATCATTGACTGGGGTGAATGTGTCACCGACGGTAGTCGAGAGTTATTGGTACTTTCTTTTAATCTCAACATGCATGTCATGTCATCACCAGGATCTGGATTTGGCACGATTTTTAAACAAATTTAGGACCTTTTAAAAACGTGGAAAAGGAGGTTGGTTTGTTTTTGCGACGAAAACGGATTGTTTAGGGTTAATTCGATACAAAAAATGACTTTCGAACAGTTTTGGAGAGATAAAAATGATGTCGAATATTTTTGAAAAATATACAATATTAGTACGGGAAAAAATATAAAAGGTAGAACGTGTCGGGGGACACAGGGTAGGAACTTTAGTTCCTTCTAGCAGAAATTATGTAATACATCTGACGTTATAGATAAACAATTTTCATATTCCTCGGTGGTCGAGTAGTAAACAAACCAGACTCTCACGCGGTAGACACGGGTTCGATTCCCCGTGAAGAAGTTTTTTTTATTGTTAATTTTATTTTCAAATCATTATTCTGCTTGATATTAATAACGACAATAGGTAGACGTTTTAAATATTTAGCAGAATATTCATTATTATAGATAATGGTACGGTACCTTCATGAGGGAGTCCGACTGGCAACATCTACTTATAACAGCATCGTATATTTAAAAAGGGGAACTGTAGCATTATACAAATTGGACATTCAAGTACTGTACGTTTACCAAAAAAAATTAGTGGAAACATAAAATTGAATTGTTGAATTTTCAATTTGAAGTTATATTACAGTTTATAGAAATTTTTATTTTCTAGATTTTTCCTTAAGTGGGTCGTAGGAAAAATATGCTGTTTGACTCGTGTGGATTGTCCATATCGCACATGAACGATTGAGCACTCCGCCTACGGCGTCGTGCTCAAACTTTTGGTGAAATTGTTTGTATTTATTACTTTTTGACGTCTGAACGGTAAGTAAATCACTTACCGACGTGTTAAACTTAAAAACTAGTAAACACAACCTACCGTCCTGACAACCGATGCTGAAAATGAACAAAAAAGATCAATCGCCCAAAAAAATTATGGAAATAATAGTAAAAATTTATCCGAACAAATTCAAGTAGATCACCAGCACTACGAATACCAGCTTTGCATAGAATTTTAATATAGCATCGGTGGTTCAGTGGTAGAATGCTCGCCTTCCACGCGGGCAGCCCGGGCTCGATTCCCGGCCGAAGCATATGAATCGCTGCTTCGTAAACGAGAGAGAGACTCAGGAGAGAGCACACGCACGCAAGCAAAGCACATAACGAAGCAACGTAACATAACGTAACGTAACGGTCAGATCCCCGGTCGCTCAAACATAACCTGACGTAAAGAACTAAAGTTCCAAAAAGATTTGGAAACTGGGGTCAACAAAACAATACAATAGAACGCTGCCCTTTAGACGCCCGCTCTTTGTGAATACAATAAGTTTATCCCATTTTTTGTATTATTATGAAGAAGGTCACCACCCTTTTGACCAACTAAGTTTTTGGGAGCTTCAAGTATAATTTACCGGGATGCAACATATTTTTTGATTGAATATTCACTTTCAGTGACGAAAAGCCTCTGCTACTGCCAAAATTTACGCTTCATCAGTATCCGTCGGGGCCAATAGCCCGAGAAGTAGTTGTGCTTTTTAGGTGAAAGGTCACTGTTTTTGAAAAATACTCTCCAAAACTTATAAAGCCCTGATTTAATTATTATTATGCGATTTCTATTTCTATCAAAGGAAACTGTACAAATACTTCAAATTGCTGATCTTTTTCAGTTGAAACGTTTCGTCGAAAAACCATCGTAACTTCTAACATCAGTAAACAAAATGTCTCGATAAAACCTGAGAATTGGAAATTCACGTTAACCGGAACTGCATAAAAGGGGCAGTAAAAGAAGAAAAAAAGTTAATCGATCGGACCACGCTGTCAAGCCAGAATGACGAGATAAAAAGGGACACAGGTGCCAAATAGCAAGTGGTCATCGACAGGTGTTGCCACTGTTCATTTCGCGGACAAGTAGCTCTCGTTTTATTATCTTGACCCTTTTGAATATATTGTTTGCTTTTCGGAATGGTTTCTTTGATGAGAAAAGTAATATTTCTTTCTATAGCGGATATAAATTTATTCATATAGATGGAGGTATAACTTTGGAATGAAATGACTGCGTATATGGTTTTCTCCAAGTGGTAAAACTACTTATTACCATTTGTAGTATTGGAAATGATATAAAAATTTTCAATTTGCTCATTTTGAGTTAATGGATCACAATTTATAAGACCCGAAGATTGACAAAGGCACTTCTGCTCGAAAGACCCTACGTAGCCATTCATTCCAAAGTGACTAGGGATCCCGACCAGGGGGTCTATTCACTAGCAGTGAGAGCTCCTCATAAAGTGCGCATGCGAGCTCTCTCGAAATTACAAATTATGATATAGCCCGCATGCGCATTTTATAAGTGTGTATTCTCGTAGGAGCTCTCACTGTTAGTGAATAGACCCCCAGAAAGACTTGATGAAAAGTTTTACGCTATACGCTAAGAGCTAATTGGTTTCAAAACTATTTGCCTGTCTGAGTGTGTGTTTGAGCCATCACTTTGTCTACAATTCTCTTTTCCACAAATACAGCACAAGGGGTCTCGTCCAATCGACAAGACGAGTCCCCAAGCTAAGGGCTGAGTCTCATTAGATCGCAGCTCTACCAGGTACAACACTCTGCCAGGTAAAAGATCGTGTCGGAAATAGCAAGGATCGATCCCACCGCCGACAATTGATCTCAAATAGAAATAGCGGAAACTATGATCGCCTAGTAAAGTCTCATTGTTTTGAGCCTTTCGAATCTCGGAACTCCAAGAGGTATCGTTGTCACCTTTGAGTAGAAAGGATACGGCCTCACAAGCGTTCAGGCATAATCCCACGGATGGTGGCTTCTCACCATTACCCGCTCGAGTAAGCGCGTCAACCAAATGTCCGAACCTGCGGTTCCTCTCGTACTGAGCAGGATTACTATCGCAACGACGAGTCATCAGTAGGGTAAAACTAACCTGTCTCACGACAGTCTAACCTCTAAACTTTTTTCTATATAAAAAATACGAGCAAAAATATATAATATATAAAATCACCACGTATGAAATTCCCAAATCACAACCTATGTTAAACATGTAACTGAAAGTCCCCCGCGTAAGTCTATCAGTTATAGTCCATTAAATTGAAGCTACAAAATAAATGACACTGACACTATTGGAAATCATTTGCTTGACTGGTTGTTGATTCCCTTGTTTGGTTGACTTACCGCCAACTGAACAAGAAACTTTTGTTTCTTTATGTTTCAATTGAGCTCCACGGTGGAAGAAAAAACGTCAACTGTTTATTCCTCGTGAACCGTAAAAGGTCCGCCAAGAAAAAATATAAAGGAGGGATCTAAAATCGGTTTTAAGTGTACAAAAAAAAGGAAAACTGGGAAGAATGATTGCTTTGATAAAAATAATGAGTAATAGGGTTTTTTAATTGGCTTGGGGTTTCGTATCTCAACAATCACTATAAAAATAAATGAATGGGCTTGTTCAAGAAAAACTTTTTTAGTTAATAATAGAAATTAAAACTCATTTTAAACAGATTCTCAAAATTTTAGATTTTTCCGCGAACGTTTAAACCCTCAAATTATTTAAAGAAATTGGATTGAACGAAAACGGGGCGTGGTTACCTGTGACGTCACACTGCATATGCTTTACCTAACGTTTGAAACGCCGCGAGTCGAGAGCTGTGTATTGTGTATATTGTATCGTTTTGTGTAAGAAAAAAAAAACGCTGGACTGTTGACTGTACCTACTGTTTCGTTATTTTATTGTGAAGGGAGTGAGAAAAAAGTGGTAAGTAAATACTATTTGAATCCCGACTGTTAAATTGAAATCTTGAGTACTACCGAGATTGTTTTACTGTCTAAAAAATAGAGTAACAATGCATAGTTCAAAGCCACGGTCACAGTTTTTACAAGTTAAGCTCAGAAAATAGAGCCTCTGATGATGATAAAGTAGAGAAAGGAAATCAAATGGATATCACACGAATGGAACCTATCTCGGGAAATAAGGGTTCAGGCTTGCATTAAGGCTTATGTACGTTCATAAGCGATTCAATGCGGGGGCGGGGGTTTTTATATATGGAAAATGGCTAAAAAGAGAAAATGCACTAGCAATGTGATCGTTCCAAAGAAATCGTGAATGGTAAAAGACGGAAAACCTATGAACGAAGATTTTTCAATATCCACTAGCGGTCCTTCTTCTACATTTAGCTCGTCAGAATTGAGTATGTCAGATCCGAATAACTCATTTTATCTAGACACTAATAGGTCAGACGAAATAGAATATTTTTGTTAAAGCCCTACAATTCACATTTTGGTTATTTCTCGTCTTCTAATATATAATGGGCACAGTGGCAACAATATCGGGGCTCCACGCGGGGAACTAGGCACGTGGCTCCGGCCTGGCGCCAAAAAAATATCATTGTTAGAGATTGTTAGCTGAGCGGCAGAGTAATGCACGCATTTTCATAATGTAAGAAATAAAATGTTAATAAAAATATACAGTACATTAATCAGTGTAATAACTGCAACCGTAACATGATGGTCCTTCAAGCCGGATATCAAATTAGCAAATAATTAAGAAATGTTACCGGCTCGAAGGACCATCATGTTACGGTTGCAATTATTACACTGATTAATGGACTGTATATTTATTAACAATTTTATTTGATAGAAAAAAAATCCAAAGCTTTATTTGGGAGTTCCGAGTCATTCATTATTTGTTGTGAGCTTGTTAACTAAAAAAATGTGAGCTGGACAAGCTTCATATCTTTTTAACATTAAAAAAGATCAAATTGAATTTACCTTATAGGATATTAGGAGACGATTTTGGTGTGGCACTTTCCAGAGTATGTAGCATTATACAAAAAACTATACCGTTATTAGCCAGTTACCTTTACGGATTTGTGCAAGTTAAGACTTCCTACTCCCTCCAGACGCAGATATGAAAATGTACAATGTATTATAGATTGTCTTGAAATTTCGATTCAGAAACCAAGTGTGAATTCTTTGTTTCTATCAATGTAGTCCCTAACCATATAGATATCGCCTTCAGGTGAATTTGCAGAATCTGCTTCAATAAATCCAGTATCTACTTTTTAATTTTAAAGATATTGCAGCTGTAACCAACTTTTTTATGTGAAACGCAGCGGTGTGCAGAGCACAATATGCAATGTGACGTCACAGACGGTTCTGTCGCTTTTTAAGGGAGCTCCATTTTCAACCTCTAATATCTAAGTAGTGGGGAAAGTTCAAGAGCTGAAAATTTCACTAGTTATTTTGATGATTCAGTTTTACAAAATAACGTAAGAAAAACCGAGAAAATATTATTCATTGATAACAAGCCCATTGTAGTGTATATTGTTCAAAACAAAGCTACTGATGGAGGAATGAATGGAGTCCTACACGGAGACGTCCTAAAAAGTGCATTACGGCCTTTGGTCCACGTTAGTGTGACCATGTTGTTGAGGGAAGAGTATTAAGTGAGTTAATAAATTTATTTATTGAGTATTGTGATTATAATTCCCAATTTTAATGTTTCTATTGTGGTAAACTCAATCCGAAAAGCAATTTTTCAATTCTTTCTACAAAAAAACATTTCTCCAGCTGCAATATTCCACATTTTATTCGGAAATATAAATCAAAATCCGTCGTAAATACGAACTTTTTGAAATTGACAGTCTTTTATTAACTGTTGAGAAGTTATATATCTCACGAAAATCTATATAAAAAAGTGATGGAAAAGCGATTCAGTCTCGTTATGGCAGTGATATCACTTCGATCTAGAAAAACATCGCATACGAAGGGAAAAAAAAGGTAGTTGAAAGATACTTTTCTAGAAAATATCCGAATCTTATCTCCGTATAAGGAGGATGAAAGTAATATGTATGGAAATTCCGGTATCTTAGGTGACTGATATTAATAATATTTAAAATAAAGGTATTACAATGAACAGATTCTCAGTTTTGTTCGTATTAACTGCTATTGTTTACCAAGGCCAATTTACAAGTAAGTCTGTTGATTCGAATTTCACAGTAAATGGTGGAAAAAGATATAAACGAACTTGAGCTTTGTTGTTACCGTTAAAGTATGAAATCCTTTATTTTATAGAATACCTTAGCTTATCGTGTCCCTTAGAGTGTAGAACTCTCTTGTATTTCATGGTTTAACTAGTTATTTCAAGGAGTAACGATCTGCAGTCCGTTAAAGTGTAAAATAATCTAAATCCTACATCTTACACGACAAATATATCCACCTTCCACCCCTTCCATTTATGAACTATTCCAGGTCATAGGGAGAGAACTTGTTTAGCGTGTGCCAGTTCATTTCAGTTTCAGAAATAATCTTTTTTGTAACTCCATATGTCATTTCAGTAGTCCTTGTTGTGACAAATTCCATAAATACCATTTTTACGATTCATAAATTAGATAAATTGCTCCTTTTTCATTTTAATTGTCTATAATTTTGTATAAATCGTTTATTTTACACATTAACTGCCTCTTTGGTTAATTTATAGAATACCTAGTTATTTCATAGAATAATTGTTAAAGTGTCAAATTAATAACATATGACACACTTTAACGGACACATCAGTTATTTCATGGAGTAACTAGGTATTATATACTTCAACGGTAACAAATATACTGATTAGGGTTAGCTTACACTGACTTTGACTCGCGTTCTATAGTCTGTACAGAAAGTACGAGAAGTAATAAATCATTCATTTAAGTAGATTTCATAGACGTACCAAAATATATTTTAAGAGGGTATACCGTAAGGTACATTTTGTATTGAACGAATGAGTTGCAGCTATGCTAAAGAATATACGATTTAGGTCAGAGGTAACGGGATGTACTAATTTTAATAAAAAAAAGTGATAGAGGTACATAA
>CAJUYH010009439.1:0-13764 GCA_910591685.1 Galerucella tenella
GAGCTTCTGCAATATCTGCATTAGCAAAAGAAGGAGTTGGTGAACAAGAAGTAATTAAGCTTACAGGACATTCTTCTGCCCATTCTTTGAAATCATATTTACAATTAAATGAAGAACACCATTTCCAACTTATAGAGAACCTTCGAGAAAATAAAAATAAAGAAAAGGAATCCTCAGTTTCTAACTTAAATTCATCACAGGTTATGATGCAAAAACAATCCCCAAAATAATGCTACAACTTACAATTATAATAATTGTACTTTTTACATAAATAAGTAAGTAATTTTTTTTTCATAATGTTATTATTTTTTTGGCTTTGTATAATTAAAGTTTGCAATAAATAAAACGTTTAAACATATGATTTTTTAGTTTTTCCCTCGTGAAATAGTCATGTCGAATACCACTCAATTAAAAATTTTGTAAGGTAAAATTTTTCTCTTGTCGTATTCAAGTTTGTTGCTTTTAGGTAATTTTGCTCATGACATTTAATCCAAAACCACTCGCCTGACGGCTCGTGGTTTTGTTAAAAATGTCATTCGCAAAATTGCCAAGCAACAAACTTTCATGACAATCGAAAAATTTTGCCGACAAAATTTTCACTCTCGTGGTATCATATCTATATTTTAAACCCCTTTTAAAAATCATTAGTCATTTACGCACGCTTTTGGGTGTTATAATGAAAGTCCCATATAAAAAGCGTTGTTCATTTACGCACGATTTTCATCGTATGATTTCACACATTTTTTTGGTTCGTGAATGACTAATTTTAAAGGTGGTCGTGGATGAAAATTTTTATTTATTAAACCTATTGTCCTTTTCCATCAACCAAACTCACTGCCAATCTGTCCAGAACTTCCTCTTTTTACCTTGAACATTATCTTATGATAATAAATTATGCTCCATGTCGAAATGTGTGCCCAAGTTCAATTTATACTAGTGACGTATGTTGGAAGATTTTTGAAATACAATTTTTTTATTTGGGATAAAAATAGGACTACGCTATTAAATTTCATTAAATATCATTGTTGTTCCGGACGTTATTGGTTCTTAATCTCGTTAATGAGACTTTGCTGCTGCTCACGCATTACAGCCATAAGTTGTTTAAATTGTTCGACGTCGATTTGAAAATATAATTGAAATCTTCTTATAGTTTCTTGAGAATTGGATGAATATATTTTTTTTTCACTCGTCGCCTATTATTATGATTCTGAGAAGGTTTTAAAAAAATGATTGGAACTGAATTAATTCCATCTTTTAGAAAATAGACGTTTTTTAAATTATTATTTCATTTTATGATAAAATGAACAAGTCTAATACAAAGGTCACAACACGCGATATAATTTTTTTCCTATCTGTCTAAATAAGAATCTATTTTTAGTTGAACACCCTATTCGCTTAAAAATAGAAGTATACAGGGTGTCCCAGGAGCTCGTACCAAAAACTTGGAAGGTGATAGAAAGACTAAAAATAATGATGGTATTTCATATAAAATTTTTTCTTTATGCCCTTCGTTAACGAACTATAGGGCTCTAAAGTTGGGAATGAAAAATGGTTTTTAATTTACAATTATTAAATGGCTGATTGGATATTGGTAATACTTTAACCATTAATAAACACCATAATTGCAAACTTCTTGGCGTGATATACAAGTTTACAACATACTTGTGAACTCAGGTACCGAATAAGTTAATTGGTGGATGCGCCATTTTTTTAAGTAAAACTTTTTTCAGTTATAAATGCAATAATTGGCTTTTGTGAACATTTTTAGAGATATCAAGTCCTTTTGTGACATCTCGATAACATTAACGGTTTAAGAGATACGGGCAATTTTATGTCGCACTGCACACCTATTGGCGCATTCACATTTATTTTGAATATACGATTACAGGAAGCATCCTGTATTATTAGCAAATTATCAATAAATTGGTGCAGTCTACATTTATAAATATATACTTTTAACCATAAAAAACTTTATTGAAAACGATTATTACTTTAATAAAAGTAAAAATATCAACAAAACTCTGAAAAATGAATAAATACATTACATTATCAGATTACAAAAATCGAGTAACCAAGTAATAAACGACATCAGAAAATTCAAAACGGTTTAAAAAAATTACACCAATTTCTTAATAATTTGCTAATAATACAGGATGCTTCCTGTAATCGTACCACCTCCCAAGCTTTTGGTACGAACTTCTGGGACACCCTGTATAACTCGTACACGTACAAGTTTTTTATGTGGAATAACTTTTATCCGTGAAATTAATAATAAAAAAGTTTTTGAAGAAATTAATAGTCATAGGAATAATTTTTATTAAACATTCAATTATTATTTATATAAAGGCATTCCTTCCTTTTTCCACTCTTCCTGATACCTTTCCTTATAGATATCCTCTGGATCGTATTTTCCCATCATTTTTTTCCACATGTCGAGCTTATTGCTAACCAAAAACTGTATGATCTCCTTACCAGCTACCTTTTGTTTTTCGGTGCACTTGCTACAGTCTGTTTTAAGTATGTCTGGAATAACTTCTGGAAGAGAATAATAAATATTTTATTAAGAATGAAATAAACTAGGAATTTCCATGAATTTATTTATTGATTGTCCTGACAAGATATCGAGACTACACATTTTCATTCCTAGTTTTTGGAAAAGTAGAAAAGGAGTATGGTCAAACAAATTTTCTGGTTTCAAAAACTCAATTGTTTTTGGAATACCCAAACAGCCGTTACGAGAAATAACAATTTTACGATAAGTGACATCTTTTTGGCTTAGCTTTTACCTTCAGCATAAACGGTTTCCTGGGGGTTGACTGCAGTTGTTGGTGAACCTGTTCCTGTATCTGTCCACGTTTAAATTCTCCATACCAACGAAAAATTATCGACAGAAAGCAGAAACCAACTAGGTAAGGCATTTTTATTGAGGCAATTAGGTACAGCTTCAAACGAATCGGTCTGAATCTTTGGCGTTGAGTTAACTAAATAAGACAGCTAATTTTGACTTTTGTAGACAAACCTTGCAGTCCATATATTTTTCCTTCCTTTTCGATTCAGTTAACATTATTTTTTTTTAAGGAGCCGTCCCTTCGCCGGCACCACCTCAGCCTCCTGGGTTTATTGTGGATCCTCTTAGTGTTCTGAAGCCTATTCAGCCAATCTGTCCCCTGTATTAGCTCATACAGTTTCTTTGCTGGTTGGTTGTAGAAGTCTTCTGGAGTCTTTTGGGGTCTACCATACAGTTTCTGCCTCCTGTGGTCCAGCGTCTCACAGTTGCATAGTATATGCAGAGCTGCTTCGGTATCCTTTTTGTATCTTTTGCATGTATGTGTGATGTGATTTTTGGGGTGACATTCACTGAGACCTAAAAGGTCTATTGTGCCCATCTTTTGCATGTAAGGACACAGTTGTTTGTTCAGGTGCTCCTTTGTGGAAAAGTGTCCCGTAAGTATTTTATTTTTATCTTATTTATTTTTATTTATTTAATTACAATATCCTCGGGCAAGCCCAATTACAGGATAAGGACAAACACAGGATAATAATGACAGGTGAGAAAAAAAATTATACAATGCAGTACCTATTAGGGAAAAAAAAGTAAGCACTCATATACAGCTAGGCACTCACAAAAAGAGACTGCTATTAAAACGAGAATAAAAGTGTTCTTGAGGTGTGCCTCTAACAGGATAAAGACCGTCCAAGATATAAGAAGCCGACTTAAGGTAGGTATTTTCTTTGTACTCGTTCCAAAGCGGAAACATGAATATTATAATTCGGGCTCCAAATAACACATGCATACTCCACTTGCGATCTTACAAATGCTGAGAACAAAATATTCAATGTGTTAATATTTTTGAAACATTTCGCATTTCTAACTATGAAACCCAGCGACCGATATGCTGCACAGACCGTTTTTTGTATATGAGGAACAAAAGATAACCTTTGATCAAAATAAACACCCAGATCTTTCAGGACATCGACTGGTCTGTCGAGGACAATGCTGCACAAGGTGTAATCAAATTGGATAGTTGTTGCTTTCCGACAAAAGGACATTACGTTATGGTGTGTAGTTTGCTCCTGCTTATTGAGAGCAGTTCTCTTGCTACTTTTTCTGATGGTTCTTTTATGAATTTCTCCGCATGTGTTTGTCTGGGCGTATTCTTCCAGTGTTTATTGTGTTGTTCTGTTACCCACCCTTTTAAACATGACCTAGTTGAGCATCTGGAAATGACCGCAGCTGGTTCGGGTCCGTTCATCAGGGTTGACGATCCTGTTCTTGTGAGTTCTTCAGCTTTTTCATTGCCAGCGATTTCTTTGTGATCTTCGCCGCATTTCCATACCAGCCGAGATATTACCTTAGAGCCCTGAAGTGCTTTAAGGGCAGCTTGACTGTCACTACATTATTACTTTTCTTCTATTTAACTTTTTTCTCATTCACTGTCTGGGAGCTTTTTAAAATGGTCCTTTATCTACAATAATTAGTTTGGGTTCTTTCATTTTCAGCAACTGCCGCTCATCAAAAACATGTTTGCAAATACCTGACTTATAAAACCCCTATACCTCGATGTTCCACATGAATAAAATAAAGTTAAAACAAGATAAAAACCCTAGAAAATTGAATCTAAAGCCCCTTATCTTGCCCATACCTCGATATTCTACATGCATAAAATGAAGAAAGTGTTTTAAGACAAGATAAAAATTGAATCTTACTTTTTAAATCTTGTCCGTCAGGTGTACAAGGCCCTTCGTCCATTAAACACTTAAAATAATTTTGTAGCAATCTTTCACTGGATAAAATGGCTTTGTAATCGATGTTATCATATTTGCTGGTATACTTTTCTTCGCATCTCACCGATATTACAAGAAATAAAACAGATACAATCGACCACAGTTTCATCGCGATTCTATATTAGCTTTAGAACGCAAGAAATCTTCCAACGAAATGATCAATTTCGATGATAGACTGAGATTGAAAAATTGCAATGCCACTTATTAACTTAATAATAGTTTATCAAATGCAACTTCCTTTTGAGATGTCATTCTAGACAATACACATGATTTAAGATTGTTTGAAGTAATAGGCAACAAAATTATATTAATTAAAAAGGATTTGTACATTTGCGAAATAATTTTTAACTACAACGTCAACTTTAGTGATATTCAGTACTCAAGTGTGCTATAATTTTCAACAGTGTATGTAAAATAGATGAAATCTTGCGCTAAAATGCATCAACACACTCTTGGATAAGTCAAATGTCTTTATTTCTGGCAATTAACTGAACAATTTGCGAAAATTCCCAATTGAAGTCCATGAGGAATACGGTTTCTACAGACGCTATAAACTTCCAAGGTTTCTGGTGCTTTTTGCTGTTCTACTCCTATTTTCTTGATTGTTTTTCCACGATGTTTTTCATCGAGCTGTAAGTACGATTTAATTAAACCAATAGACCAGACCAGATATTCTTATCAACTGTTCTTGACCTTCTCCTCTTTTTTCCCAAAGCAGTTACAGCTGATGATGCTTTCCAAGTCCAATTAGAAATGGTATTTTGACTAGCTGGAGAATTTTTGTACCATTTCTTGTATGCAGCTATAAATTTCCATCAACCACTTTCAATCGACATATTACCTATTGCCTAATCAGAAGTGTTATTGTTTTATTTGATTGAATAACTCTCTTGTTAGTTCGTTCGCGTTCAGTAACAAGTGATGTTGTCCTTCTAATTGCTAACCAAAATGGTTGGTTATATCGTGCAGATATCCCTGTCCGGTTTTCTTAGAAGTGTAGGTGAATGTCTGTCGTGGCATATAGCCAGAGAAGTAGTTGTTGGTGAACGTATACTGTAAGACAACGAGTTCTGCAAATATGACGACGTAAATTGGAGAATCAATCAATTCCGATTACATGCGGAAAATTGGAGAATATATTTCCATCCATTGACTAGGATTGATTATTATAAACAAAATAATAAATAATTATAATAAATTAATGGTATATAAAGTCCATTTGTTTATGCATCTATGAACATTTCAATTGTTTGAATGTTTAATAAATAAACATAAAGGTAATTGTTGCTATTTCAAGATAAATAATTGGATTTTTTAATGTTTAAAAGTTCAATTATTACCTTCTTATGACTTAGTATTATTCCAAGAATTGTAAATGCTGTTATTTTAATGTGATTGTTGAATAAATTATTGAATAACTTTTATTATTAACTAAGTAGAAGTGAGTATTATGCTGTGTATTTTTATATAAAAATTTAAATTTTAATATTCATTTTAATTCAACGTTTATAAGCAAAGACCAAGCGTGATCTATTCTAAAAAGAGTGCGTATTAGACGACTCGCATTGATATACTAATAAACTAGGTAAACTCTGCCACGAATAGCAAATTTATAAACAAGTAAGAAATATCTGAAACAACGAAATTAAAAGTATTTAAAACAATAGATCAACCAATACTTACATATGGATGCGAAACATGGGTGTTAACAGGGCATCAAAAAAGTAAAATACAGGCGATAGAGATGAATTATTTAAGAAATGTAAGAGGTGTAACAAAAGAGTAAAGAATGGATACTTACAACGTCTGGATGAAGGAAGACCAGTTAAGAGAATATGGAAAGCAAAAATTGGTAAAAAATAACAGACCAAGAAAAACTTGGGGTCATATGATTCAACAAAGACATACTCACCATTTTTGTTTATAAGACAGACTTAGGCAATTTTGACGGGAGAAAAAAGGATATGTATTTAGTTTAGTCTTTCATCGGCGAAGTTTTTATTTGAATGTGAGTTTTGTGACTTTGACAATTTGTATAATAAGAAGCGATTTTCCGGTATTTTGCATCCTCAAGCAAAAAAAATGGTACTTAATCTGATAGATTATTTCGAGAATGAATGAAAAAGTGGAAATTCGTCAACCAGTGTGCGGGAAACATCAACCATAATTATTTTCTCCAGGTATATTTGTAATCTCACATTTTGGTAACCTCTGTGTCTTCTGATTTGATACATATTATCAGTGACTTTTGAACCCGCACGATAAGAGCGCTGTTGACTATAGCTGGATTACTAGAAAAAAGAGGAAGTAGCAGGAAAGAAGCGAAGGACCTAGCTCAAAATAGGAAAGAATTGAAAAATGGACTTCAACATACCCTACACCATTAAGTGTTGTTATCGCACTTTTTGCAAGCGCAGTTGCCAGATTGCAACAATCTTCTTACCTTATTCGATATTCGCCATCCCAAAAGATGGCGAGAGTTGTCTTGAAGACGTGTCATGTAACAACAATTCCTCTGCAAGATCAAAGAACTGTTACTACTGATTGTTACATATCGAATTGTTTGCTTGTTAATGCTAAGTTCCGAAAATCCTACTAGCAACGACAAATTGATGCTGTGCCAAGACAATACAACACAGCTCGAAAATCAATTGAGTGTTTGAAGCAACAAAAACATTGGGCCATCTATAATACAAAAGGCTCGATTATGTATTAGTTTCATAATGATATACTAAGGGTAAAATTCATAGTCGACACTTGAGGGTCACTCATACTCAAACTCAACTTAGTTTGTGTTTAGCTTGAGGCGACTTTTCATATCCACAGTCATTACTCAAGTAAGGGGCCTATTCTGTAATCAGTAACGATGTCGTTCGTGGACGATTATCGTTACTGAACGACTTTATATATTCAGTATCGTAACGACCGCTGTTAGATAACGACAAAATGGCTGATATCATGTCGTTGACGAACGTCAGCTATGCAGCAGTCGTAATCGGGTTAGCAAGTCTTTGGTTAAGAGGTTTGTTGTGTTTTTTTTTTCAAAATAATAAAAACATTGTTCCTTATACAAAGACTATATTTTATTTAGGATGGATCAACGGCTACGTATTGTTTTGGATAAATTGAATAGAAGGTAAATTCATATAAGGGATGAAAAATAATCTAAGCTATACACATGTAATATTTTTAGACAGACACGAAGGACTAATTTTCGTGTCTTAAGAGACCGAAGTAACCCCTTTGCGTTGCCTGAGGAAGTGTTGCGGCAGATGTATCGAGTAAACAGTGAAGCTGCTTATGGATTATTCCAGAAGTTGTTGCCTTATTTGAATCATGGTAGTCGTAATACTAGAGCACATCCTATAGTTAGGTTTTCACAACCATTCATTGCTTAGCTCATGGGAGTTATCAAAAATCTGTGGGTGTAGATTATTTAAATGGGTCATCACAATCTAACGTTAGCCGATCAATTTGTTGTCCCTGAAGGCTTCATTTGTACTCAATTCATCCAAATACATTATATATAGTGACCTTGTTGTTTTTATGGACCGACTTTCAACTTCGTCTTTTTCCATAATAAAAATTACGTGAATGTCAATCAAAAATCCTTTCCTAACCTAACAAAACAGCTGCAGATGTCAAAAGCTATACCAACCTTTATAAAATTGTGAAAATATCATCGTTATGTTTTGTCCCTAGATTTTAACGTAACCACATTATTACAGAATAGGCACCTAATACTTCAATTTGAGTGGAGAAAGTTTGGCATCAATGTTATTAATAGGAACTTTTGGTTGCGTTTGGTTAACAACTGTGATCTATGATCGTCCTTTGACGTTCATCTGACATCTGTTGCATGGCATTATTCTCAGCTTAGTTCTTTAATGTTCATACATATTTCTTATAAGAGAGTTATTGGAAACACGAATTTACTGCCTTGCAGTAATTGTGATGACCTTAAATATATAGTGCTCGACCTCAAAACTAACCTAAAATTTGGTGTTATTGAGAGCATTGTTTCATATAAAAAATGGATTAATTTAATCATTTTGCTTTTTACCACACCAATTACAAAATCAATAAAATCATCCATCATACTAATTTCCTTGAAAAATTTGAAACTATAAGACAAATAACAACCAAACAAAATTTTGATATCGTAAAATGACAGTGTAAGGTACAAACGTGGTTTATAGGTTAGAAATCTTCACTCAAGGGAGCTGGAATCTGTAGTTATATTTCACTCAAGTTACACTCGAACTCAACCTCACTTTTCGCCTGTCAAATGTCTCTGCATACAGTAAGGATGAGTGAAGTATGAGTGACCCTCAAGTATCGACTATGAATTTCACCCTGTGCCGCGTCCACATTAGTAAAGCTACATCCTCAATCAATCTGCTAGCGAAGTGGCACTTGGATACCCATCCTCAATCCTGTCAATTCAGTCTGCCTGAATGTTATCGCACATGCGCATTTTCATTGTTATTTTAAGAGCTTGCAAGCTTACACTTCCAAGTCGGCGCGCATGTCAGCACGAAATTGAATTGAGGATACTTACGTTTAAACGTCATTGTCCCAGCACGCGTGCCGAAGTACCACTTCGCCACTAAATTGATTGGGGATGGGACTTAAAAATATACGTTGTACGTTGAATGTAGCGTTCGGCACAAATATTTTCGCCGCAAATTCGGCAACCTGTCAGCATAATTATTTACGTTGTGCGCTGTGTGGTTACGATTAGCACGTGTGTATCGGTTTCTAGTTTGTAGTGTTGGTAAAATAATTGTCTATAAAATTTCTTTTTATAAACAATGGTAAAATGAATCTCAATAAAGACGACGTTCTACTTTTGATACAACAATATCAAAATCAAAGGATTTTGTGGAATCCAGACATTCGTAGAAAATTTTTGAAATGACCAGTACTGTCATCCAAGGATGGTAGGTTCAATAATTTCATACCAGCAAGCTGGTCTTTATTTTGATATAAGTGCTTAATCTGTTTTTCTTGACTGATTCCTCTTTTTTATTCTTATTCTTAATTAAATGGGTCATAACAATGAAAGCAGCACATTTTCTCTTCATTAATATCACTAAATCAGACATGGTGGAATTATATTCGTCACAATCTTGCTTTTCACTAAAAATACCGACAAGCCACAGATCGCTTGTGTAGGCTGCGGCTAAAAGTTTTGCGTAACCTTTTTACTAATGTGGACGCGGCTTTAGATTTATAATAATCTTTAGTAAATATTCAGAAGCAGTTTTACATGTGAAAACTTCAAACAATTGATATACCTTGCTTTTTGTGTGTGTCGCAACGATTTGAGACTGTAATTGTTACAAATTGTATTCATATTTGTTACAAACCAATTTTCATCGGATTAAAACAAATCTTGAGCTATATTTTAGTTCACGGACAAGGATTCTATTAAATCTATTAAAGCAATTTTCTGTATTTAATGAAGAATTCGTGCAAAAAATGCGTTTGACATTGTTTTCGAATATAATCGGGTGAATTTGTTTAGATATAAAAGGAATACGAGTGAAATGAGACTTAGTTAATTTGTGAATTTTTTAGTGAGGTTCATATTTCGTTTTGTATAAGTTTTTTTTTACTATTATTCACGGTAAATTTACTTTTACTGATTAATTTTTGTAAAAGTACCTTTTACTGACTATTTACTTCAGGTATATATTTAACGTAATACTAATATGTCCTTTTTACCCAACCCTTGATCGCGATTTTCCAGAAAATGCTGTAAATAAATTCATATTAAATCTAGCACATACTATGAATTTTGAGAAAATAGGAGGTACAACTTTTTATACAAGATAATAAAGTGTGTTTTTATAGTTATTTACGTAACTAGGTATGAGAAAAGCGATATTGTTCAACAAGTTGAACAATGCTTCATAACGTGTTTACGTACAACGTTTTATAGTCTGTTTATTATTGTCTGACAGCACGCGAAAAAGTCACAGATGCTAGTCAGGTAGTAAATCATAAGCGTCACCGTTCATCTAAGGTATTTATTTACTATTTAATTTTATACCCGATCTGATATATAAAGGTAATATGAATCTAAATTCGGTTAGTTAAAACAACTTAATAAGTTCCAAGAAACATTACTATAGGGTCCTACTAGGGATTGTCCTAATGACTACTTAGAAATTTTGAAGGTATATACGATGAAACTTGGTCTCGTCTTGTATAATTTGTTTTGCTCAGAGTTGCTTACGTTCCATAAGTGTTAACTGTGTTGTGAAAAATGTCTTCAAGTTTCACCCCAGTAAAGTGTAAGAGCGTGCTTAGCTTACAAAAAACGAAGACTGTAGTGTTAAATGTGCATGATGCTGTTGTGAAAAATGTCTTCAAGTTTCACCCCAGTAAAGTGTAAGAGCGTGCTTAGCTTACAAAAAACGAAGACTGTAGTGTTAAATGTGCATGATGCTGTTGTACATCAAATGCCGGGTGCTACTGTTAGAAATATATTTTCGACATGTTCCAATATGACAGGAGTTAGTGAATCTACTATTTACAGGCTTCTAAGGGAGAGGAAAAATGGAAACATATCTCCACCTAAAAAGTCAACTGGAAGAAAACCACTTGACCTTGATGAAAATATGCAAAATACAATAAGACGAAAAGTACACGAATTATATTTTAAAAAAGAGATCCCAACCCTCGACATAATTCTAAGAATGGTAAAGGAGGACAAGAATTTGCCTGACATAGGGCGAAAAACTTTGTGGAAAATATTACACAAATTAAATTTTACTTGGGAGAAACAAAGTCGCAAATCAGTGCTAATCGACAACGAGCAAATAATATGTTGGAGACGATAGTATTTACGAGATATCCGAAAATACAGACAGGAGGGAAGACAAATCTATTATCTAGATGAGACATCGCTCAATGAAGGACATTCAGTGAAAAAAATATGGCAGGACAAAAGTATTAAAACCAGTCGTCAAGCTTTCATAGAAGGTTTATCTACTGGACTGAAAACTCCTATCGGTAAAGGTCGCCGATTAATAATAACGCATATTGGATGCAATCAAGGGTTCGTTGAAGGTGGTTTACTGGAGTTTCAGTCAACATCAACCAAAGATTATCATGAAGAAATGACTGCAGATGTTTTTGAAGAGTATTTTACACAAATGGTCGATTTAATTTCAAATAATGCTGTAATCGTTATGGTCAATGCCACTTATCATTCGCGATTAACAGAAAATCTTCCATCTTCCTCTTGGAGAAAAGCTGATATTAGAAACTGGTTAATCGTAACAGATATACCATTTGAAGATGATATGTTGAAAAAAAGAACTTTTAAAGGTTGCTTCAAATCACAAGCTACAATTCAAAAAGTTTTTTATTGATGGAATAGCCAAGAATCGCGGGATAGCAGTGCTTCGTTTGCCGCCATACCATTGTGAATTAAATGCGATAGAGTTAACATTTTTTATGGTGATAACTTTAAGTTTACCCGCCTAACGAAAATGAACCTGAAACAAAGTGAAAAACGTGCATGGCTAACAGCTCCAAGTTTGGACTGCAAGCTTGGTAGAATAGATTTCATTCTAAGCCACTGTAAATTTGCAGGAGCTGGTAAACGAGAACGTATTTTCCTCCCCAGTAGAGACAGGAATATCTTTTTTCTACGACCGCTATCGAAAGTCGTCTTTTGTGCCTTGAAAAGCAACTGCAAAGTTGATGTTTTCCGCGAGCTATTATAATTTGACATTATTGGCGCTCTTAAGCAGAAAGTAACTATTTACAGATAAAAGAGAGCTAGTAGTTATTTTAATATAAACTGTAGAATAAAATATTTTAATTGATTTTCTAATATGTTAAAGCATCCAACAGTATTTTCCGTAATAATTTAATGAGAAATAGGGAAATCTAAAAAATATCTGCTGCCTAGGTACACGAAACTGCAATCTGGAAACTACTAAGTACAAACAATGGCAATTAATTTTATTTTGGTGTGATCGTAGAAGCAATATTGTGTGTATTTCGAGCAGAAAGTCCTTTGGTAATCTCGACAGATTGCTGTCTCGACTGCCAAAGTACTACTTTCTGCTCTTGATACACAAATAGCAATTCTGGCCTTCAAAACATTTAGCGTTATAAAACGATTATCTCGCTCGATTGTACATTTTTTTGACCACAATTATTTCTTCATGTGAAAACATCAAATTCACGGAACTGTTCTACAGTTGTTTGAACTTTACATCTTGAAAGTCCCAATACTTTAGCCGCATAATACTGTGAAGCAAAGCTCTCGCTGCTTCGGTGACAGAAAGATCCATATTTCAAATTACTATTCGACAAGAACACATTCAAAAATATAATTGACAAACAAATTTATAATTATCCTCATAGTACAATCGTTATTTACCTGTTAACATATCCTTCTTAATCCATTGAGTATAATTGAATCCATTTTTAGGAAATGTATTCTTTGGTAGTGGCTATCTGTCTTTCTGGAGTTTGTTTGGGAGCAGTAACTGAAAAATCTAAGTACACTACGAAATACGATAATGTTAATTTAGAAGAAATCGTGCACAGTGAAAGACTTTTAAAAAATTATGTTGATTGTCTTTTGGAAAAAGGAAAATGCACTCCGGATGGATTAGAGTTGAAAAGTAAGCCAAATAATATTACTGTATAAGATAACCATAAATATTTACAACGTTATACAGTGTGTCTACTTAAGTTGGAACCATATGGAAAACTTTTGTATTAGTGGTTTTATGAAAAAAAGTTATTTTTTATAGAAAGTTCTGCATGGTCCAAAAGTTGAAATGCAACCATCAGATATCAATTTTTTCAAGCAGTATACGAGGTTTGTCAAAAAATTTGAATTTTGTGCAAGAGTAAAGTATCTTCACAATTCAGAAAAATGTTATAAAGTAGAGTTGTATTGAATTAAAAGTTATATTCAAATATGCAATTACAGCCATTTATTAT
>CAJUYH010009440.1:0-13763 GCA_910591685.1 Galerucella tenella
CATTTCCTTCTATTCCAGTGTGTCCTGGAATCCATAGTGAGGTGACTTATTTGGGTATACCCTACATCTATTTTTCAGTCCACCAGATCTGAGGTTCTTAACCTGCTCCAGGTTTTTGAGGTCTGACAGGCAACTGCAGATAGAGTACCCCACTACCCATTCTACCCATCTTATACAGTGAGCAGTGTCAAGGAAGAATTCTTATAACCTCTCTGGCATCAGATTTCTGTAGCTATGAAGTTATCTCATACCTTTTTGCCTGTCATTTGTCTTTAGTAGCTGTAGGCAGCTTTAAATAACTACATACTGGGTAACACCGTTACAGCTCCTAGTAATTGTGAATTCAGCGTGACATCCTCAAAAACAACCATTTTCCCCACTTCTATTCCAGAGCACGATGTCAAACAGTTTTATTTCGTTGAAATATATTTTTGGATACTCCACTGCTTGTAAATACTGTGAAATCAAATTTATTCGATTTTCCAGGAATGTTATTCAGCTAGAGTTACGCTTACCCATACCGACTGGCCTATGTTCTGGAATCGACAACTCTAAGGATGGGATGGTGGTGGTCTTTTTTCTTTTATTCTTGACGCTCCAGTGAATCCGGGGAGATATTGAACAAGACTTTTTTTGAAATAGGGTGGTCAGTCGGAAAAAGACGATTGTCTTAAGTGGTTGGTGATAGGGAGAGCTTTGGCTAAAATTCAATATTTACGTGTTGGTAATCTGCTTTAATCCATTAAAGCACTACACCATGTATACAAGAAATATCTCACGCCAGGCTTGCTGACCGCTTCAAAAAACTCTCTTTAAGAAGTTATAAAACAGCTGTAAATGATCGGCATGTCATAGCATCGAGAATTGGCGAGTACCACAGAGGGACACTATCGTTAAAGATCTTCTGACCTCCTTTCTTCCTTTGTTTCTCCCACAAAATTGTTGTATAAAAGAAAAAAGATTATAGAAGTGTTGGCTGCAGTTTTAATGCTTCTGGACAATTTCAAAATGGTGATAAATAGATATGAGTGGAGTAAAAAATTGTGTCAGAAGTGACTTCTTATATTTTTTAGTACTTAGCAGAAGGATCAAATTTTTGCATGTAGTTTGTGTTACTGATGAGGTTTGGGAAAGAGAGGTATTTCCGATGTGGAAGAGGTCGCTTCAAGTTATTGGAATTATGATGGGGTGACAGGTTGTGACAGAAGATTCAATGAAAGGAGATCTATTTAAAAGGAGAACAATAATTTAAAAAAAGGGTTTAGCTGTAGTACAAGCTGAACTACTTCATCTAGATTGAAGCAATTCAGTGTAAATTTTGAAACACAAACAGTATGTTTGGGGAAAGTTAATAATAATAACCGTAAAAGCCACGTTGATCCTTGCCAGACATAAAACTTTGTTGATTGGTTCTAAAAACTTTATACCACTTGGCAAAACGTTTATAGTAACTATGTTCATTCGGTGTTAGCAAATAAAGAAAATATAAGAAAATAAAACGGGGGAAGCGAAAATAACAAAAAAACAAACTTGGAAAAGCTAATTTGAAGTTTGAGAATAACCATCTTTCAGGATGTCGGTGACACATATACCTACATGTGTACATACATACTTCAAGATTATAAGAAAAACTGGGTCATGTCTCTTGAACATTTCACTTCAACTTAGTTTCTTTGAAGTTTAGTTGATAATAGAAGGGGATATTTAAGATCAATTTAAACCAACTATTCAATTTTTTTTTTCGTTACATGTTTTCGAATACCAGGTAAATATTCACTTTGATAAATTATATACGAGAACTATGCAAGTCGCGTCTCGCCAGTACGGACCCACTGTAGGCTGGCCCTATTATAATTCTCCAGATATTCGATGGCAAATGCCACAAGGACAAAATAATAGAGCTCTTGGCGCTGTGCTACCGCGGCTTATGAAAATATGCAGTCAGGAAACAAGCGGAGTGCGGAAGATGAACCAAAGAAAACACGAGAACAAGTGATATTATATCGGGAGAGAACAGACCATACGCTTTGGCTTTATTTCGTATTTTTCTGGGATGTTTTTCACTGACTCTTGTTTTGTTGTTTAAAAGGTTGCGCTGATATATTTTCATTATGATTTTTTGTCTCAATTATATAAGTGGGTTAATACAATACTAATTATAGATTGGCAGATTTTAAAAACATAGAAAACAAATATCGCGAATAAATAATATTTTTGAAACCCTGACTCACTCGATATTTAATGTAGGTCAACAGTGTCAACAATGTAGGACAACAGTGCCCTGAGGCTAGATTCCACAAACATCTCTCTCGAAACACGTGTTGCTCAACACAGTTGCTGTTTTTTCCACCAGTCCAATTGCTGATCCGTAAAAATTGGCCCAAATGGCAACACTCTCCGGAGGCTTAGCTTCCATCGGTTGCGATGATATACGAACTACGGAATACAGAATACGAGCGTGGGTTTGTGCGTGCTTGTTTTGTTTTAGATGATTAGCGGGAATAATAAAGTTTTGTTTTTTCTTAATACTTTTAAATTATTATTTGAGCTTACAGATGTTATTTTTCAAATTTTACAACATAAATTCACTGATATAATTTATTCAAGGGAGCGTTTGAAGCATCTCGTTTATAAAATTTCAAGTTTCCGTAATACAGAATTTCATTTTGATATTTTATTTGAAAATTTTTCAACTGATGAGGCTCCTCCCGTGAAAAGGGGGAAAACATAATTTGGTAGACAAGAAACTGGAACTACATTAGGTATAAACAACTTTTTTATGAAATTTTAGATACTGAAGGTCAAATTGAGATTCGATTTTCCGATTTAGATGAATTAAGGTTTTTTGACTAGACGAATAAAAGCTTATTCGAATGTTTTTCAGTTTTCCAATACACTTTTAGATAACTTAGTTATATAAACTTAAAAATAAATTTATTGATAAAATTTTTTGATAAAATAGCACTGCCCAATGAATTATGCGAACAAAAAAAAATTTTTTTGGCAAGAGAAACTCTATACCTCCAAGTTGGTTTTGCTTTGCAGCAATTCATTTTGTTACTGTAGTAGCTCGTATGGTCGCTGCGCGAAGGTTAAATTAACTGGCTGAATATTTTTATGTCCAGCCTCCTCTCTTAAAAAGTTAACGAGCCGCCACTGATAATTAATGATAATTTCGATGGAAAATAATAATTTTCTAAAATGCGCAACCTTTAAGACAAAATAAAAATTCAAAATAAAGACACTTCGAATGTAAAAGGTCGATAGCAGGGGTTAGATCAGAAATGGAAATAATTCAATGATTTTCAGGGCTTCCGAGACGTTTTATTGATGGTCCTTCGAGCCAGATCCGATATCAGTGACGTGGAAAACGATTTTATGACGACAAAGGATGGTCTGTATGAAATATGTAACGATAGACCGAAGATTAGGCAGAGCTGATTTCACGAACTTAATGTCGAAGTCAGATTACTGTAAACAATATTCGAAACGATATTGTGGTATCGATATTATTTTTTCTTAAATTTGGGTCGAAAAATACGAGTTTGCGAAGATAGTAGGGATTTAATAATCGCTTAATTGAGTCTTTCTTCCAACCAATTGCTATGCTCTATATTTTTTCTACGACTATGCGAATATATTGATAATAAATGAAGATCATCGATATTCATTAATGTAAATAAAACAGCACAGACCGGAGAAACTCTCTTTCTTCCTCTTATCCTTATGCCTTCTCAGGCGTCGGATTGGAGTTCCTCCTGTTCCCATTTTTTCCATTCTTTTCTGTCCCTGACCAATGCCTTCATCTCTCCTAATGTTTTTCCTTTGTTATTTCCAACTTCTTCAATCTCCCTTCATTTCCCCCTTGGTCTTCCTCTTTGTTTTCTCCTTGATAATCCCATTTCCATAACTTTTTTCGCAATTCTATCTTGCTTCATACCTATTATGTGGCCAAACCAGTTCAATTGTTTCTTTTTAATATTTGATATAAAAGTTATGCTTCTAATTCCTTTGTTCCTTACTTTGTCCCATTTCGTTTTACCTGCTATCTTCCTTAAATATTTCATTTCCATTGCATCTATTTTTGTTTCATGCTTTTTCTGCAGTACCCAGTTCTCACTGGCATAAGTTATCATTTTGTTGTAGATTTCTAACTTTGTGTTCATATCAATGTATTTATGGCTTAGAATGTTCGATTTAAGGAATAATATAATTTTGTTGATTTATTTGCTCTGTTATTAAGTTCTGTATCTATTTTTTCTCCTTCTGTTAGGATACTTACCAGGTAATTATAGGTTGTTATTCTTTCTAATGTTTTGTGATTACATTTCAATTCCAATTTCAATTACTTTGTTTTTTTCTGTATTTATTGTCAATTCCATAGTTTTTATTTCTCTTGCCAGTAAGTTAATTAGTTTCTGCATTTTATTTTTCGATTTTGATATGAGTACAATATCGTCTGCATATGGTAGATTACTTAATCTGACCGGTACCATGTTCCTGTACCCTAAATAATGATAATTTGCTATAAACAATTTCAATTAAATTTCTGTTAGCAAAAAAAGCTTCCAAAATCAATTTTATTTGGTCCATCCCACCGGTTGTAATATAATTGGTATGTAACATCCGGATCCAATAATTTTGACGTCTGCCACTCTTTGTACAACACATCTTCCTTACTCTTTTCTTCTTATTGATATGATATATTATTTAGCGAGACCATTTTGAAAGATCACATTAAATGCTGCTCTCGCAAGTAGTCTCACTTCCCATTAAAAGGTTCGAAACAACAATGGCCGAACCACAGCGTCTCCACTCACAAAGATCTCTTTGAATTTTTGTCAAAAGACACTTTTTGATCTAAGGGAATTCAGAATTTGTCTTTTGTACCACTGTAGTAAATGTCCCCTAGACTTCACCTGGTTTTGTCTCTCTGCTTTTTACAGGATCGGTCTCCAATTAAATAACAGATTAAAATTGCAAGACAAATACAAAATAATATATATTCATATTTTCATCGATCTTGAAGATATTTAAAATTTAACGGGCGCAGTCGGAAGGATTTTCATTTTTTCAAGCTACGTACTCATAGTTCAATTATTTCAATATCTACAATATTAAATCAGTTCTTCCACTGAGTATTATTCAACGAGCTTTTACCCTCGAGTATAATACTATATTTTAGTCAATTTTAAAAATTCAACTACCGCTAGACATTTACTTATATTCTCGAATGGTACTGGAAAATTGAGAAACTTGTAGCAGGGTGATTGTAACAGATTTAAAAATTAAAACCCTCGGTATAAAAAGTAGCTATAAATATTTTGTCTTGTATAAATTGCCTCGAGGGTGTGATGCTTGGTACATATGCAGACGAGCGAGATATTTACACATTAAATATTGAAATTTCAGAAATGAAACAAGGCATTTGCAACGTCTTTCGAATTGAATAATTGAAGACGATGTCTCAAATCTTCGAATTTCCTTGGTCCTCAGAGTAATGATACGAAGATTTTTCGAAATATGAATATATTGGGAATAAATCCATCTGGGAAAATAAAAATTTCACCCCTAACTGGATTACTTCAAATTTTAACAACCGAATGACCCAAATCTTGTCTAGTTGATGACAGACGAAACCAAGCTCAAATTCTGTGAATTAGAGGTAGAAAGCACACAAAATATTGCAGGCGAAAAGACACTTCAAAAAGAGTCAAGGCCTTGGCAAGCCTGGGGCCGGAATTTTGAGTATTGACAGTGTAAAAATATTGTCCTTAAAGCCGACTCTGTACGGTGGTTTCAATAGCAAATTTGTGTATTTGTTAAAATTGAGTGCCGGTCAAAAGACCGGATGACATGAAAGACGTTTCGTCCTTTTTCTATATCCATCTACCTGAGTTAGTGATCACTCGAAGACGACAGATGCGATTACGTTATTGTCAATTATGTGCTTAGATCTATCTCGTATACGGCTAATGTGATTTTCTCTTGTTTGTGTCGTCCTTGCTCATTGGTCTGTTATTTTCTTGATGCATTTGTGTGTATCCATAGCGGAAAATTTGTCAGCTACTTTTTTCTATGAATATACATTGGATATCTGACAAAAGTAGATAGTTTTCGATAATATATATAATTGAATTTATGTTTTGTTTTTTTAGCAAAAGTTTTGCTATTTTTGTATAAATATAATATAAGAAAGGTTGATGAGTTTTCTATTATTGAGAATACAGTTTGTATCTTAAACTTAAGGTACCTAGATTGAGATTGACACTACTAGAAATGACCAGTTGACTGTTATTTTCTTTTCAGATTTGACAGAAAATATGTTACGCCTATGACTTTCATCATTTATAAACACGATTTCGGCATTACCCGAGCACAGTAAAGGCGTAAAATCCATCTCAAAAATTCCAAACACGCAGTTCTTTCTCTCTGCAAATAACTTTTCCTTTGCCAGAAAAATGGACTGTTTTCGTTTTCCCCTGCCTTGACTTCCATCAGAGATACCCAACAATAGTGGATGTAGAAAATATGGATTAAATTTTAGTAGTAGTGAGTAAATTTCACGTAACTTTAGGGGTGCAGCCCATAATAATGTTTGCTGTGTACTTACCTCAAGTGTTAAGAATATAAAATAACAATAACTCTTCAATCCACATTTGTTTAAGTTAGGTGTGGCTACTATTACGCTTACAGTTACAACGGGTTTTTAAAAGAGCCTGTTGTTAGGTACTTTTGATTTCAAACAATTTAAGAATGACTTTGATGAATAATAGTTATCAAATAGAATAAGTGTAATATTTGGTCAAGGGGTTTTACAAATAACAAAATAAATAGTATAAATTGAAGAAACTCCTTCCATACTATTGACGATAACTGTACAATCGTCCACCGCATCATATTTCAGTATTGGTCCTGTTCTTGCTCATTCAATCTTGTTTTTTGTCTTGCTTGTCTAGGGATAGTCTTGCGCAAGACCAAGACCTATTTTGCTCATCACTAGAATTTTCTGCTTTTAAATATCCGAATTTTTTCTTTAAATTTTTTTCCAGATTATTTGATTGTTGAGAATGGTGTGTCAAAAATTTCAGATACAAAACGCAATGATTGAAGTTTCAATGATTTTTTTACTTAATTATAATTTTGTTTGGGTTTGATGACTTTCATTACATGAAAATCTACCTACTCCCCCCTGAATATAATTATCATTCACTTTACCAAACTTATTAGCAAAACAAATTTATCATTCCATTAAAAAAATAGAGAGCAAATGAATTCAGTCGATGTGACATTTTAAACAACATGTCCTATTTAGATATAAGGATGAAACATTAAACTGTATATAGAAGATGACCTACATAAATGTTTACTATGTGCAGGTCTCCAGAGCTGACAAAAAAGAAATATCTTACGGTAAAAATATACAAAGGACAGAGGAGAATGTCCCAACTCATAAATATGTATCAGAAAATAAAGATGGCTTGGGACCATTCCAATATTCATAGTAAAGCCGTTATAGTAAATAACAATCTGCTCTGCCAAAATAAGTATACAGAATATAATCGACATTTTTCAATCACAAGTCGTAGTAGACGAAGATAGATCAATACAGGGTGGTCCGTAAGTAGTTGTTCATAGAAGTACAGTACAATCTTCACTTCAAAATATTGCGATTTAAACCAACTAGCCCCAATAAAATGTTGATATTAAGAGAGATACAGGGTGTTGAGCATGAAATTTTAATTCTCATTTTTCACGCTTTTTGACGTATATGCACAAAAATTTGAGGTCCTGGGTTTTTTGATATGAGAAATCATAATTTTGTATCTATTCCGATGTATTTTGTAGAGGGCGACACATAGGCCACGTATGCGGCATAGCCACATCATTACAACAAATAAAAGGTATACCTACTTGTTAGTATCCCTAAATCTCAACGGTTTTAGAGATAATCACATTTTATTGATTAACTGCATAATTTTTATTCAATGAACTTACGTTAAAAAAATGTGGGGTAAAGTGTACCTTTTATTTGTTGTTATGATGTGGCTTCACTTATTTTTCACAAAAGTAGTGCTATTGTGAAAGGCAAATAAAATTTTCCGCACATACGTGGTCTATGTGGCGACCTCCTTAAAAAACATCAAAATACATTTAAAATTATGATTTCTCATATCAAAAAACTCCCAACCCCAAATTTTTGTGCATATACGTCAAAAAGCGTTAAAGTTATTGTAAAAAACAAAAATAAAATTTCATGTTTAACACCCTGTATCTCTCTTAATATCAACATTTTATTGAGGCTAGTTGATTTAAATCGCAATATTTTGAAGTGAAGATTGTACTGAACTTCTATGTACAATTACTTAAGGACCACCCTGTATATAAATACACCCATTTACAGTAATACAGATAAAGACGGAATTTTTGACTGTTGACTTTCGATCCGGATGGAAAGTTACTACCTTAGGCATGGCAAAGTCACTGATCAGTTGATTGAGTGAAATTATATGGGCCAGTTGACTGTACTCTTGAAATTGTTAGCTCTGAATATAATTGATAGAGTTGGATCGCAGCCAGTCCAAGATTTCTTGATTGTTAATGTTTTCTTGAGAGCTTTATGAAAACCTTGTTTAAGGGAACTTTGGGAATAATATTTTGGAAACCAGAGAATGACTGCACTGGTAGCCGAAGCTATATAAAAATGTATACACCTTTTGCCGCTTTTGGTACAAGCAGAAATACTCCCTGCTTCTTCTTCTCTGACCACTGTTTCAAAATTTAACAGTTGCGGATCAATTATTTTGAATTCGTCTACTTATATTCCATCATCTGAAAAGAAAGATAAATGTTTTCCAGTCCAAGAAAAATTCATTGTTCGAGCAAAAAGCTCAAAGCCAAATTTCCCTCTGATGACAGAATCATGGTATTTCAGTTTCATTTGCCATGATTAAATTCTCGTTGCCGACCTCCGGTGGTTAATTGAATTTCTGAAAGTGGAACGGTTCTGTTCGAAACTTTTTAATTAATACTTTCTTAATTGCATCAAAAATGCACTCTTGGATTTTTCCCACCATTTTACGGATGATTTAATTAAGTAATTCTTCTTTGTTCCTTATAATAAAACGGAGCATTTTATACGTATATAGGCTGTACAGGATCGGTTTTAATTGGAATTAACTATTAAATGTCAATAAAAAACCTACAATTTACTTTCAGGTTAATAATTTATACGGGTAAATTATGAATTTTACGAATCTACCCGGGTAGCCATTCTTGAAAATCATACGATCTGGTATTTCTCTCGTACGATGCGTGCAATCTATCGACTCTCACGATCAAAATTGACTAATTTTTGAACCTACATGTGAACGTTCAAAATTATTGCGTTGTGAGTATTAAAATTGAATAAAAAAGAGTCAGTCACGTTTCACTCCTTACAAAAGAAGTGCCCCCACAAACGGCATGCTTCCAAGCGATAGTGATATAAAAACCTGGAGCCCCTATCTTCGTCAATTCGTACTTCCTCCTCTGTCTCCCGTAAATCCTCCATCATTACGAGACAAAAACAATATTCCATCAATGTCCATAATAAAACACCGATTAAAAACACTGAAAATTAGTAAAACTACTAAAACTCACGACAAAATATTTTTTTCAACTCTATGCACATACATTTAAGATTCAAAGAAACAGAGAACTGATAAAATAATCACAGATTGCATAGAGAAATAGTAATTATATGAGTACTTATTCTCTATGTAAACATATTTTCATTAAAAAACTTTTTTAGTAGGTAAGCGCCAATTCATTCGAGTCAGTTACTCTATTTTGGACCATGCGATCCGGAGCGTATGCTTTTTATGACATCAATAATATTGTGATCATTCGCCATGAATCTATGCCGCTCATTGTTCAGGAATAGATGTGCTGTACGTACTTAGTGGTGTACTCCAAGGCTCAAATTCTTCGTCATCGTCATTAACAATGTCACCCTCAGGAGATGAATTCTCCTACTACATTCAATAGTATGACGCACTGCGTCATTCCAAATCACTGCTACCCTACAAGGAAGAGAGAATTTTTAGAACTAGAATTGCTAATTCATAAAATAGGGTTCAATGAAGATCATACTATACATTTTTCTATTTATTAATTTTGAGCAGAAATCTGTAAGAGCTGACTCTGTTTCAGGAAAGCCACTTTTAAGTACTAATCGTAGTAGCCTTTTTATCCAAGGATTCTTTTTCCTCCACACAAAAAGATTTTTTTCAGCTGCTTCTGGCTGGATCTCCGGAAGAATATCCCGATGAAATAAATCAGTAACACAATTGAGTGATTATTCGATTCTTTACTCAGGGATTACGATTTTTAAAGAGATTTTATGAACGTCCTCGTTCTTTTTAATTGAATATAAAAGAGGAAGATAAAATGAGCCAGAGATAATCTTCATAATATTAAACAAAAGGGAATTTTTTCATCTCACTTTAAAGATATTATTCAAGATAAATGTTAAACAAAATCCTAATCTCTCACGTAATTTTCGCTATGAAAATCTTATTAAAAGATAATTTAATTCCCTCTTTGCCTTCCACAATAAAAAATGAATCTAGTTATACTGGCAAGTTGTTCTAACTAGAAACGGAAATTACGCATTATACTTCAATAATTTTCATGTTAAAACTCAAAGGGGAACAACCATAACATACTTTCTCACGTCTACCATGCTAAACAAATTTTTTTTTTAATATAAATGCCTAATTACTATCGTATAATTTAATACATGACACCTGAGTGAGTGTAAGAATGTTGAATAACAGTCTAAGATATTTTGTTGAGCTTTGAACATTTTTTACTTCGTGATATTGGATGAAAATTAAGAGTGGAATATAGTTTGGTCAAGCATTTGCAGATAATGTCGATATTACAACATATTCGAATAATATTTGTCGTCGTAAGCAGTCAATCAGTGACCATATTATCAGTTACGTCTCCAAAAGTTTCCGGTATAAGCTCGAAATCTCTTTCATCGCATTTGCTGATCGCCAAAAGTACTCGATAGTAGTAAAAACTTAACAAATGGCTATAATAATTTCAATTAATTGAAAATAATACAGGAAATTGGGTAAGTGGCTAGCCCACAAATTCATGGAGTGTTGTACAAATTCACCAGGACAAAGAAAAACGGAACAGTTTGTGATGTATGTATGTATGTATTTTGGGGTGACATTCACTGAGACCTGAAAGATCTATTGTGCCCTCTTACTTCTACTTAGTTTCTGAGGAGTCTCAGAAGCTAGTAGTTCCTTTAGTCCTATTTCCCGGAGGAATTTTAGGATGTCTGCAGGCTTCAGCTTAGGTGAATGTTCCTCTTCTATCCAGTAATCTCACAGGTGCTGTGCTATAGGATTCTGAAGTGCTGTGCAGTTGGAAAGTATATGGATGGAGGTTTCTTCTTCCATGCCAAAAAATCTGCTTTCTTCCTCCAATATTTTGAGCTTTTCCAGGTGCCCGTTCAGGCGACAATGTCCCGTTAGGATCCTCTTAGCGCAGTTTTACTTTGATTTATGCATTCATTTGATCTCAACAGGTTGTAGTCACCCAGATTGTATAAGCCCTACTAGATCTTTCCAATGGTCAGATATTCTCTTTTTCTCCGCTTTGCCTATTTCTTCCAATATCACATTGGGGCTGATTCCGCAAAAGGGTTCAGGCCCCTAGAAAGGTATTTCAGTCCCCCTCTTTGCCAGCTCATCTGCTATTTCATTTCCTTTTATTCCAGTGTGTCCTGAAATCCATAGTAAGGTGACTATATTGTTCTCGCCCAGTTCATTGAATTTATCTAGGCATTCCCACACCATTTTGGAACTGATCACACAAGAGCTCAGTGCTTTAATGGCTGCTTGACTATCCGACATTATGATAATCCTTTGTCTTCTGTATCCTTTATCAATATTGATCTGGGCGCCCTTTCTTATGGCGTAGATTTCCGCTTGAAAGATACTTGGGGTTTTTCCCAAGCTTTCAGAGTGTTTGTCTCCTGGCCCAAACACTCCTATCCCAGTTCCTTCTATTGCTTTTGAGCCGTCTGTGTACAATTGAATGGCATTTTTTCCAAGTCTGGTAATGGTATTTGGATTCCTTCTTATTGCTCAATTCCGTAACGAGTTTCTTTAAAAAGTTATACTTTTCCATCATACTGTCTTGTGGCATGTCCCAGGTTGTCTGATTTCTAAGAAGTGAGTTTGTGATAGAACATTCTCCAACTTTTTCGGCAAACTAGATGAGTTAAGACACGAATACTGTCAAAGCTGTGATACGTTCGCTAATTGGACACTGTAAGCTCAACAGGAGCTTGAAGCAGATGAGATTGGCAGCCTGCAGATTTGGTCCATTGGTGGAAGGAACTACAGAGCACGGATAATGGAAAAGGAGAAAATATGGAAGATTAATTCTGGTGAAAATAATCTAAATGATTACAATATGTAAGGGAAGGGTCAAGCTGGTGGTGAAAACTTCCTATAATCTTATGTATTCAACAAATTGGGATAGCTACCCTACTCTTTATTAAAACCTGTGTTCAAATTACTATACTTTATGAAAGTTATTATCAATTTACAAAAATCTGGTATAATAATGTGTACGTGTTTCCATGTTAATGTTTATCTAATATTAATTAATCAGACCCAGCTTTCCTACCTTCCAAAAATGATATAAATAATTACATAAAATCACAGACAAAATGTCTAAAATGTTTGATCTCTATTGTACCCAAATCAACCTACCCAAACCTAACATGAATGGCAACTCTTGAACATCGCTAACGATATACAGAGAAAATGAGGTGAAGTTTCCTGTTATATTTGGAGGAAAATTCGTTTTAGATATGAAACGAGAGGGATATTCGAGATTACGGTAAAATGATACTGATTAGATGTGTTACGTTACGTAAAACTGCCTTTGTTAAAGACGAGATGGGAATATATATATGTGGAAACATATCGCAATTTTAACGAACTTCTCATTATTGTTTATATATATTATGCTTTGGATAATGAATTGACATACTTATGAATTATGTGATCGTCTGAAGTTGATTGTATTTTTATTCACTTAGTTGTTTATTATAATATCTCGTTCCAGACGTCATACACGTGCAATTGGCGAAAAACTCCATTGTCATGCCTAACAATCGAGAATCAAGAGAGTGAAAACATTGCGAGGGTTTGTTCGATGTCTGTTACTCTCGATTCGGAATTTTTTTTTGTCGGAGACAATATAATTTCACTTTTGTTTATAAAAAAATGGTCTGGAATCTGTTGAAGGGGGATACAACTCAATTAGGCAGACAATTTAATTTAGAATGAACGAATTTAAGTTTTTTTTAGTTAGAGTAGCGTCTTGTGAAATGAGATAGTTCCATCTTGATTTTTTAAGCTCAAGCTGGGTAAGATGAGATATTAATAACCTTTGTTAATCAATCATTCTTGATAAAAAAATTCGACACCATGTGTGGCGTGAAGTTATCATCATTTATCATTTTCTGTGATTCTGTTTCTTCTCAATCGCCAAAATGGCACCTTCGACAAATAATGTTGACTGAGTCATCAAAAATATGAAAGTATTGTACACTAACATTTATTATTTAAAGAATAAATTATTATTGACCCAGCACCAACATTATTTCGCGAGGGGCTTTGCCACGAGCGGAATAAAGTGCAAGGCTTATAAATGTCTTCTCTACCATGGTGTATATATAATTT
>CAJUYH010009441.1:0-13763 GCA_910591685.1 Galerucella tenella
AACGATAACGTGTTACGTTAAAAGTTATTAAACTACCGAAAAGGTCATTACTCAAGAGGATTTTCTTTCGTTTAAAAACTCGCACGGATCCTACTGTGACTGCGCCAATTATATATTTTCTTCTTAGAAATTACTTTTTTAAAAGAAAATAATATTTATTTATAAACAACTACAACTATCAAGAATCAAAATGAGATTAAATACTAAACTAAAGTAACTATAACTAACTAACTACTGTATATTTCTATCTATCTATCTATATTGTACTGTACTGTTTAATTATAAACAAATTACACTTATATATCTAAATAATTGTCCATTCATCAGGTTTGCAGGTGTTCCCTAATATAATAGAATCTATTATTGTCTGCACACATAACTAACATTCAATTGAATAAATCAATATAAATAAATGATATAACTTTTAAACATCTAACTTAGCTCAATGTGATTTATTATTATAAAGAGAAGATACCTATAATGCGAGATCTTCGATTGTCTATATGAAAAACGCTTTGAAGTCGTTCGTGTATAACTAATACTTTCGCTATTAAAAGTTAACAAGCCAATATTTTTGCATTACACACGTTGTACCAGTGTACATTTAGATTATCGAGAGTACAAAATCTGATACAATTGTACCCGTTCTGGCAACACTGGATTGGAAAATTAGAGTCTTATATCGGAAACTATCCTCTCGATATATACCTATCACTCGAATGATACTGATTCAGTCAGCTCCCTCTGATGCCAAATCGGTTCAACCTAATAAGACTGAGTTTTTGGCTACCATATTTGAATTACGGCGCTAATTATGCCGCTTTTATTTCATTCAGTTCTTGATAAAATAAAAATATTTTCGCTGCATTGTCACACATTTGTCTATAAAATACTGTTATGAAGGATGTGTCACCTTTATATCATTTCAATCTTCATTGCCCAAAATTGGGGATATTTGACAACGTCTGTTGAATTTATTACTAACAAGAAACCCATATAAATTATGATGCACACTACCTTAACAGTTTGGCAATCGATATAACACCTTACGTCTCATCTAAAATCATTAATAAAAATTAACTGAATGAAAAACGTAAGCCATGTTTTTACGGTCATATTTTCATTCAATAACGGGCCCTTAAAAACTATATTTATATCACTGTCACCGGTATTCAGAAATATCAAATAACGGCCCCGTCAGGATAACGGATCCGTTAAATATTAGTTGGTAATAGGGTCAATTCTATAAGAAGTGGTTAAAAATTAACGGTACGCCGTTAAATTTGACAAAGTTTACGCTATTATAAATGTTTTAATCTATACATAGTCAAGATTATGATTCAAATTTTAACATGTATGGTATCCAATAAAGAGTTTTCCGTTAATGCTTTCAAACTTAATATGCATACAGACTATCAAAAACGGGTTAGAAGATTGTCTTATTTTTAACTGTGCGTTAAAATTTAACATTTGCTTACAGAATTGCACCTATTCACAACTTAACCAGGCGAGATATAGCGGCACCGTTACAAAACAGGCGGACACACTATGGCCACGTTGTGTCGGTAACTAAATCTGTAATTCAAGTGTCAATCATACTTCAAAGTTTGTTTTTGTGTATAAATTTTTGAAGATTATCATATAAATATATTTATATTATAACATACGTGTGCTCTCAGTAAGTTGGATTAAATATTTATGTTATTGTTTTTCATGGTTATTTTATAGTTATGGCTGGTAAACGAAATAAGAGTAAAAACTATACCGAACAAGAAAAAGAATTGTTTTTGAAAATCGTAGAATCGTGAGTATTTAAGGTGTTAAGGAAATTAGGATATAAAGGAAATTCCATGTAACATTGAGATAGAGAATCTTTAGTCAATCATAAAACATTTAAAAATTTTGTTTTTATCCCTATTGCCAAAACATAACCGTACTTGGAAAATACGAGAACTTCATCAATTTACTGCTTTTCAGTATTCATATTTTTGAATTAAATTAGTTTTATGAGTAAATATTACTATCCTCTAATAAATATACCTACGTTAAGGCAAACATGCCAAATATTGATAAATAATATACCAAAAAATAATAATGTCTGGGCAAGAAAATACCCATTTTTTTCCTAACCTAATCCTTTTTCCTAAATTCCTCAACTATACAGAAAAAAAGACACTGTGGAAAGCAAATTTACAAATGCTAGCACAATCAAGAGGAAAAGGGAAGCTTGGGAGACCATATCGAAGTTATTCAACGCTTGTGCTGAAGAGCCTAGAGATGTGAAGCAATTGAAAACTCTGTATGACAATTGTGAAAGGAAAGTTGAGAAGGATGTTGCAGAAGAGAATGTGAGTCCTACTCAACATTTATTTATTATTTCCATGAGTATAAGTTTAAAATGATAATATATACCTCTGCATTTCAAACAGAATTCTTATAGTGTCCCAAAAGTGCAAGTTTAAAAAAGAAATTACTACTTTTTTGTTGTCAACAAATTTTATACTCTGCATATGAATTGTTTGCAATAAGTAAATGTATTTGGGATTTTTTGCAGAGAGCAGTGATCATGGAGATTGATGTTGAGGAGGATGATGCACAAGCCGCAATACACTTTGCAAAAGAAGAAGCCAAGCTTCAAAAGGTGAGAAAATGATATGTGACCAGTACATTTTAAAAACATAATATTTTGAGTTTATTATTCAATAAATACAATATTTCACAACATTTTTCATAATTTATACAATCATTACAAATTATATGTATTTAAGCTTGTTTGTACAAATACATCTCAAATAAGTTTGTCCTATCTTTTCCATTGTCCATGGTTGCAGAAAATCAATACTCATTTAATATAAATTTATGGAGGTATCAGTTGAAATTTCTTCTATCATTTTTTTATATTTGATTTATAGATAGAAATCAGCAACACTAGTCAGCAGATACTGAGCATAGTGGGAGGTAATATTTACCAAATGCCAACATGTATGATTCCGCTGCTGACTATTACAAGGGTAATGTATTGTCTTGATGAATATTCATTCATGTATATACAAATTATTGTTCATATTTAAAATTTGCTCAGAGTTTATTTTAAAATAAACATTTCTAATTAATTACCCATTTATGTTGCAGATGCTGAATACTCACCAATAATTATTGAAACAAATGCTTTTTCTCTTGTATTGATGTATTATACACTTTTTTACTTTTCAGACATGGAGCCGATTTTAGTGACTGAAGTCACTTCTGTTAACCCTAGCCCTATCTCCATGCCCATTCCACCAGAACCAACCCCAAAGCCTGTACTCCGTGCCCGGCAGAATAAAATAAAAAGTCAAATAAATATTAGTTCGGAGGCATTGAAAAAAAAAAAATTTAAACAAAAATTAAGGAACGCCCAGTATGAAGCAATGTCTCAAAAGTCCTTATTCAAGCTTCAAAGACAAAGCCTAATGTGGGAATTGAAAATTAAAAGAAAAAATATGCCTTATTATTAAAAAATGAAAATTAAATGAAAAGAGTTTTATTTCGTTTACTCATGCAGGGTTTTATTTGTAAAAAATGTCAATAGAAAAGAATTGATTTGATGGAACAGTTTCTGATCAAATGTAGTACTAGAAATGACTGAAACTTATTTTCAGGTGAAATAACCTTCAATAATTGCATTTCTAACTGTGGTGTTTACATTGCGTTGGCGAATGGGTGCAACATCATTATTTCCAACAACTTCCAGATATTCATCAGGATCATGTTCAAAAAAATCCCCAAGATCAATTGCTATATTGTGTAATACAGCACAAGCAACTATAACTGCTGCTATGGTATCCACGTGCGTTCTTAAACTAACTGACAAGCAGGCAAATATTCGCTTAAGAACTCCAAAACACATCTCCACAGTATTTCTTGTGGCAATTTGAGCTCTGTTGTACTCTTCTTCAGCTGGAGTTCTTGGATTCAACACAGGTGTTAATAGATATGATTTGCATGGATATCCACTATCACCTAGGAGAAAATTGTTCCTGCCATATCTTCCACGAGTCAAATCAACAACTAAAGGGCTATCATTTGATATAGTTGAATCGTGTACTGAGCCGGGCCAACGTGATATTATGTGCCTTATTTTTAAATGTGCATCACACACTACTTGTACATTAAAAGAAAAGTATCCTTTTCGGTTGCGATACAGTTCTGCATCTCTTCCACCAGGAGATGATATCTTTATATGTGTACAATCCACAGCACCAATGACTCTGGGGAAATTTCTTATTGCATAAAATTTAGTACACACTTCTACAATTTCATCTCGGGTCGATGGCATTTTAATTTCTTCTCGCCCTAACAGTGCAATATAGTGCGTAACTCTTTTAATTATTCGTGACACTGAGGGCTGCGAAATATTGACAATGTCTCCAATACAATTTTGAAATGCACCAGTTGCATAAAATCTCAATGCAAGAAGTAATTGAGCCATTGGTTCTATGGATCGGTTACCATGAACGTTTGGTTCCAGATTATTACTAATTCTACCATATTTAACACAATGTCTTTACGAAAACGAAATCTGGCCTTAAAATCAACATCGTCATATTTCTCAAATACATTAATTCGGGGTCTTATGAATCGAATTCTTCGATATCTTGGTTCCTCTTCTCCATCACTATTCTCCGATAAAGAAGATAGGTCTGTATCCATTATTGAAAGTGACTTTAGCAAGGAATCAAATAACTTTTATTAATTTAAAATAAAATTAGTTTTAATTTCCTATTGTATTTAATTTGATAATTTATTTCAAATTCGTTCTTTAAAACGTTTGAAAATGTTCAAATGAAATGTCAAATTTAAATAAAAATATTTTATGGGAAATGAAGATCTTATTTTAATGAAAAATAGATAGAAAGTTATTAATAATGTTTATTTACCTTTTAAGTATTTCCAAGAGTAATCTCAAACAATATAATAAAGCTTTTATTAGCAACAACCTTTCACTGTTTGACAATAATAACAATTTAACCAGTCGGTGAGCACTGATTATATTTCAGATTGATTACGTCAAATATAACGGTGCCGATAAACGAAAATTTGGTTTCTGAATACCATTTAGCATGAAACGGGTCCGTTATATCATATAACGGCTTGTTATATTGACGGCTCCGTTATATCCATTTAACGGAGAGAACTGTCAAAAATAACGCCACCGTTAAAATATAACGGTGCCGTTATATTTTAATCGAGTGTTCTGAATACGGGTGTGAGAATATGTATTATATAACGTTACTGAAAAACCAACTTAACCTTAGAAAATCCTATTATAAACTAAAACATCTGAGTTAGTAATAATCGGCATGATATAACATAAAAACCAACTTTTAAACAGCGACCAAACAAATAATAAGTCATAAAATGGTTATCCAAAATGGCCGACATTGTCTCTTTTATTCATTATGGGAGATGTAGCATACGCTCCTTCCTTACTACTTTATGTTCTAAGGGTATACCAAACATTGCCTAAAACAGAAACAGCATGAAATGCTTATTCTTAATTATTACAGTAGGTACTGAATCTTTACTGTCACATGACTATACGGACTATACATATATAAATCAATTATATCCAACTTTCTCTTTGGGCACTAGAAATTATTGTATAACTTTCTTCAGATCTTCAGACAAAAATGTAATCCCTCTTACTGATGTGGGAATTGGTAAATTGAGGGCGGTTTTCAAAACAATAATAAACAAAAGGAAAGCATAAACTGTGGAACAATGTATAAAATTGAAAATGATAAACAATAAATAAAATTAAAGCGATACATATAAATTGCGATTTTCAAACCACTATAAAGCTCAGATTGTGAAGTGAAACAAACTAAAGTCTTTTTCAAACAGTTACCGAACTTCTACCTAGCGGTAAAGGGCAAATCCTGGAGCGCTATTCTGTAACTCGTTTCGCAGAGAAATCGGTATCGGTAAGACTCAGTTATCGACAGCCGTCGGTAAGTCGCATGTGCGGCATTCTGTATACCTTTTCACCGACCGATATCGCGAATTCGAGTCGGTATGTCTACCGTGATCTAATGAGCCCCACGGTAACCGTTATCGATTTTCGTTGAAAGGAAATTTTCATTATTTGTTGATGTTTGGCTGCAATTGCGGATTATTTAAGTGACTTTTCAATATTTGAAGAGTAACTATATTGTGTATAGTGTCTAATCTAGTGTTTTATAAGTCCTTCCCATCTTTTCCACAAAATTTTCCTGCAGCAAAATTTGAATGGCTATCCTTGTACTGAATCAAATGATCCCTCTGAGCGGTATTATAACGCTTAGATTTGATAGAACAAGAAACTCCTTTAAAATAATTAATATCTGTACTTATCCTATCTTTGAGCATTGAAAAAAAAAGAGATATAAATGTTAACGCCAGATCAATTCTTCAATGCTAGTTGACTCTAAATTTCGAATTTTTGAGGTTGTTAATGTTAATATAATTATGAATTGTATCTTTCATGATAACAGATAAAAGATATGTCACTATCACTATCAATAATCTAATTATATGACCCTATCTTTCAACGAAACCAAAATATAACCTCTAATCTTCTTCTTCTTCTTTATCCTTTATTGGGTAATATCACAAGAGATAATTTGCTGTAATCTTCAACGTGCACTTTTGTTTGTTTAAAAATTTGACAGTTTCCCTCATCGCTCATTGGCAACATGTACCGAATCGAGTGACGTCACTTCTATGCCGATAATTTTTGGTTGCAATTCCTAGCGTCGAAAACCGTGGCATACAGAATAGCGTTATATTAGTCCCGTCGGTCGCGCAACCGATGGCTATTGTTAACATACCGATACCGACGACTGTCAATGCCGCGTACAGAATAGCGCTCCTGGGAAACGGCTTTTTCACAAGACCATGTTCAGTCAAAACTACGGCTACTCTGCTGATACCGTCCGGTCCTTTGATATCATCTTGAATTCTTACAAGCATCCACTTCATGGGAGGAAGATTGTCGTCTTTGATTAAAACTTATGCTCCTTTCTGCAATGAATTATAGTGCTGCTTCCACTTAGTCCGAGCCTGTGATTCGCTGACATATTCCTTACTCCAGCGGCTCCTCAAATGCTGTTTAAGTTGAGACGAGTGTTGAAATAAAGTTAGTCGATTTTTGGGCAAATCGGACAGATTAGGCTCCGGAATCATGTTGCTAGTTCGGTCTATTAGAAAATATGTGAGGGGGTAAGTGGAGCAGAAGCATGAGGTTAATCGGAGAGAGGAGATGGGGGTCTAGAGTTTAAAATGGCCTCGACTAAAGACAATTGCTCGAAAGTTAATGATACCCCCTCAGTGACACGACGCAAATGGTATTTGACACTTTTAACCCCAGCTTCTCACAAACCGCCGAAATGTGGTGCATACGAAGGGTTGAACTTCCAGTTTATGTTATCTTTATGACAACGTTAGAAAATCTCATCTTCGTGTTGATAAGAATATACCTAATTTGCGAAGCTCATTGACTCGAAAGCAATAATGTCACATTTTTGCTCGTATTACATACAACATTTTTTTTGCAATCACTCAATTGTAACTATTAAACACATATATAAAGTAGAATTCATGAAAACTTTCAAAATCTGTCAGTTTAAATATGTCAATTCGAATATGTTTCAAACTTTTATATCTGTCACTGTCAATACAATTGTGTTTGTAGTATCGGTTGTTATGGGCAACAATCGTTGTGCCTCCTCAAGAAACTTTTCGTTGTCAATGGCAAGCGAAAAAGCCTACTTTTCAATGTGATTGTAGAAAAAATTGGTTTCAAATTGCACACGTCCCTACTTTTTGCTCTAAGATTTATGGCCTTCTCTGTTGATGATATTTATTTGCCGCTTTTCGGTTTGATGTGGGACACGTGTTCATTTTAACCACTTTTAAAGAATTTGACTGTTAATTATTTGCCCCGCCTCCAGTTTAGAATTCAGCAAATCAGTGTTGTTTATAACCGGCAATTTTCTTTTCTGGCGCTATTTTTTGGAGAGTCATCTATTAACTGTTTGGTAGAGAAGATGTGTTAAGAGTCTTATATCAACTGTCCAGCAGAGAAGATGTGTTAAGAGTCTTCTATCAACTGTCCAGCAGAGAAGATGTGTTAAAAAAAGTCTTCCACTAACTGTGAATGCTCACTAAGAAAAATGTGATAAAACTTCGTGTCTTGATCGCTAATATAGCATAATAATGCTGGAAAATTACTAAAAAGTTTTGTGTTTTGAAAGTTTGGAGTTGACGCTCCAGGTACATAAAATAATAATGAAATTAATGCCGAATGTTCAAATGCTTTCGTTTTAATATGACTTAACGTCGAGATGCCTTATCGATGATCTGACTTCATCAATGTACTCTTTTTACTTGTTAAGAGGATAATAAAAAAATAGGTTGCAAGTTATCGTTTCTGTACCAGCCTTCTTCCTTGTATGATAGTTCAAAAATCCTAATTTAGGCAAAGATCCTACCTATTAAAAGTTCTATGTGCCGGTGATGATCTTTTTCTGCCGCTCTTGAGTCAAAGCGGAGAAGACTAAGGACTAAGGTTACCGTTTACCGGGAGGTGATGCTGCATGAAAAATTTGTGTTACACAATGGGCTCGCGTAATCCACACCGGTTGTATCGAAAGGTTGACGCGGATTTAAACGATCTTCAGTCTCGCGAATTGTGGCAAGCATTAGCTGTGGCCCTGCGTGTAACAAACTAATACGCGCTTGATGAGCAATAATTAGCATCATTAAATGAGATTTGAGAGTGAAATTAAAGGATGTTTTTTCTCGAATGCAAATTTTGAATTGTTTAATCCACCAACAACTCTTGAAAAGCCTGGTTCATCCACAAATGGGTTCAAAACTAAATTCGGCTATTTCGGTTTAATCGCTAAAATCCGCATAAAAAACATGTACTGTTCAATTTTTATAAGAGTTTTGAAGGCTTGATCGATTTCCGGAATACTGATATAATTTGTTTTAGTGCGTTAATGCTCGTCCTCATCTTTACAATAATTATTAATAAATCTTAGAAGCCACACTGTCACCCGTTTCAATTTATCCAAATTAGAGAGTCGTTTTATAATACAATTTTCTGTTACTGCTGCAAAGGATACGTAATCATGTCCTTTTTAAAATCAGGTAATTTTTGGTTCGATATTTCTTAGGTCAAAAATTTTCGTTTTTCATAATCCAACAGGGCCCATGCCACCACAAATCATTATACAAGAGTGAAGAGGGCATACATCCTCTTGATACAATATCTGCGGAATTTTGATTGGAACTGACATAATATATTATATTATCTAATTAAATTTGGATATTTTTATTCATATAGCTCACACATATATGATTGTAAACGTTTAGGTACATATTTATTTCTTGAAACTACTCACCTTTGAAAAACGCTTGTACCTTTCTTCGAGAAATTCTTTTTTTTTTCACTTCTGGGAGGTGGAGCATACATATTTGCAGTATCTGTAGACAATTTAATCATTTACTAATATAGTACTATAAAACATGTTATTCAGTTTGTTTTTTATGGAAATTAAACAAATCAAATGATATAACAACAGACATATAGAAGATATTTTACTTGATACATACCATTATTTGATAATGGCTTGATGCTCTGCAAAATGTCCTCCTCACACACCCGGCTCGTGGATGGAATAGCTGTAACATAAAAATTATGTTAATATTTCTTAGGTACATTGTATGACTGCCAAAATTATATCATTACGAGTTGCAAAAAACTGACCATTAATCAATTCCCTTGAATAGGTTTTGGTTGGTGTTGTCACCTTCCCAACTGGGGAATAAAAAACAGATTCTTTCATCGCATCTACAGAAACTTTGTATAAGTTAAATTATATCAAACTTACAACAATAAATACCTTTATTTTGCTGAAGAGCTGTTACCTGTGAGGGTACCATAGTGGGAAACAGAAAATCAGATCCCTCCTTTGGATTGTAATCTAAAAAAACACTCTAATATAATAACATTCAATAAATATATGTACAAAAAAATTTACTTACCAGGCAAAAACAGGGATGACAAAGAAAACCTTTTTAATACCATGCCCTCGCCTTTTTCTACTCTAACAAAGCAGTCCTGGCCACAGTGACGAGGGCATATTCTCCAATTTTTTTGCCCTGTTAAATCCAAAAAGAGGTTTCCACTTCTCTCCAGCCAAACCGAACGTTGTTCTTCATGGCTTAAAGCTGTATAAAAGAGTAACTACTTCAATATTTTGTCATTTTTCAGTTAATTGAACATGTTTTATATTATAAAAGAAACTTACCGGGTGCACCTCACATTACAGTCCTTAACTATACATTTTGTTGCCATTGTCCATATATAAAAAAGTCCACACTAAACTAAACTAACACACCGACCTTAACAAAATATTATATATATACAATAACTTGGAAAATTTACTACTAAGGCACAAAATTGACAAAATCGCCTACAACGTAGATAATTTAGACACGTCTACAAACAAGTGGTTTTTAGGTTAAGTTAAACAGTCGAAGTGGGTGGAAGCAGGTGGAAGTATCTTTCAACGGCGTTACAGTTCTCTTCATGTTCTCATTAAATCCGCAGTTTTAGTATATTTTCCGACCCCCTAGGTGGCGGTACCCTCGCTCGTTCGGAGATTCCCTACCCGAGATTCCCTACCCTGTTTGTAACTCCGACAGATTAACATCATCCGCTTGTAGACCCTGAGATATTGTGTCTATTACGAAAAACTTGTTTGTGAATTTAAATGAAGATTTCATATGATTATGAATTAACCAATGGTCATTATCGTACCTTTCGGAAAGTATCTTCCAGCCACATCATCATTTGCTGTGGATATTTCAAGAGATTTTATTAATTCGGACGCTGTACCCTCTAGGGACGCCCGTTAATAGCGAATTTTTTGTATAGTACTTATCGGATTATTATCATGAATAAGTGTATCTCTGAATTCCAGCCATACCTGAAGTGAACCGGGAAATTTAGGTGAATTAATAGTCGGTAACCTTATTCCCGAGCCTTGATCAAAACTTTGAATTATGTTTTGCGTATGTGAATGATTGTCGGAATTAGATAGATTTATCGTTTCGTAATCAGATATAATTTTTTTGGATATCGATACCTATTTGCGTGTAATAAATAATTTGAAATGTTTCCCTCCCAGTTAATTGAATTTCAAGTGCCTCGTCACAGTCAGTATCTAGTTCTATACGCGACTGAAATTCCTCAAATTCTGTTTTTCAAGCCGTGCTTCTACCTGTAATATTTTTAAATCCGATACGTATTGCGGTAAATTTTCAATATATTTGTTAAATATTGTTAATTTAGTGTGAACAAATGAATATCTTAGAAATTAAAAAATAAAGATTCTATTTCACAGACGTATATTACGAACTTCTTATTATCAAATTAACAAGCAGACTGTCTTAGATGTTATTCTTCTAGCCAAAACTCTTATCACCCCTCTTGTTGAGAGTAAAACATCTCCGAGACCCTTCCACCTGAATCCACTTATCATAGGGTAAAATTATTATTCCATGACCGAGAAGCGTTGTAACGTACATCCAATGAATTTATACTGGGTGATTACAGTCGGCTAACCTGAGTGTTTTTCGCGTCCTCGCAAAGCATAACCTTGAAAAAAACAAAAAAAAAACAATCAGTATCATAAAAATTGGACATTTTCAGAAGAAAATCATTCAGTCGTGGATTTGTCATCATCAGATGACACCACCGTAGTGAACAATCTCATTCTGTCAGACGGACATATTCCCGTATAAGCTTTCCTGGAGCGTATGGATCCAGGAAGCTCTTCAACTACGTATCGGTCATTATCCAATACTTTCGTAACAACAGAAGGCCCTTTGTAACGTGGTTCAAGTTTTCTACTTTGTACCTCGTTACTACCCTTTGCTTTTCGGACAAGAACGTGTTGTCCCACCTCGAACGTCATAGAGGAAGCATGCTTTTTATCGTAGAGCTCTTTATGATACCCCGCTTTTGACTTAATCAAATTGGAGATTTCGTTTCTTAATTGTACCAGATCTGGTCTTTCATCATCGCAAACTTCATTTGCTAAAAAGGCATCGTTAACACCTCTTGGTCGATATCCAAAAAATACCTCGTAAGGGGATTTTTCGGTGGTAGAATTAACCGTAGTATTAATTTCCTACTTAACACGAGTTACAGCTTGATCCCAATGGCGTTCATCATCGGTAGAAGCCATAAGCGCAGACAGAATAGAACGATTCATCCTTTCAACTTGGCCGTTAGCCCGGGGAGTAGAGGTAGCACATAGAACTCTTTTAATGTTCAAATTGAAACAATAAGTCGTAAACTGATTACTCGCAAAAGCAGTACCTCTATCACATATGACTCGTCTAGGTATTCTATCTAGAAAATGTATCACTGGAGTAGTTTTCGTGTTCGGGACTGCTTTAATTTTATCACTTCCTGGACGAGTTCCTTCGTTTGTAATTTCGTGTCCCAAATACTCTATTTTGGTCTGCAATAACCGACACTTGTCGAGGCGCAGGTCATATCAGCTGCTCTGAAGAGTTTTAACACTTCGCAAAGTTTTTCAAGATCTTGGGAAACTGATTTATATGGAATTAGTACATCGTCAATATAGGCCATCGCATCCTGGCGTACAGGGCTCAAGATTTTGTTCATAGTCCTCTGAAATACTGCCGGAGCATTTACTAAGCCAAATGGCATCCTGAGATATTCGTTATGCCCATCGGATGTAACAAATGTTGTCTTTGCAATGGAATCGTCATCGATTGGAATCTGGTGATAACCGGAGGCCAGGTCTAGTAGTGAAGAACTTGTTACCTTGAATACTATCTAGAAGATCGTCAATGCGTGGCAGAGGATATTTGTCCTTAGTTGTTTTACGGTTGATGGCTCTATAATCCACACACATTCTCTCCTCCCCATTTTTCTTTTTGACCAACAATATGGGGCTGGCATATGATGAATCAGATTCCTGGATTATTCCATTATCCAACAATTCGTGGACGATGCTACGTACTTTTTCTCGATTTATGAATGCCATGCGGTATGGTCTATAGGTTACAGGTTCGCAGTCCAACATTTAAATCGACATTTTCGTAACGTTTGTTTTACCAACTTCTCTTGAAGAAGTAGCAAAACAATCCCGGTACTCGTTAAGTACACTTAATAAACTGGACAGTTGTTCAGCATCAAAATCCATGTCGATTTTTCCTTTGAGGTCTTGTATCGTAAATACTTTAACCTTTTCCACGTGAGCTGTCAAACAATCAACTGAAGGAATACAATTCTCATAACACCTAATTCCTCTCACAACAACCCTACCCTTCTCATATCGGATCGGCCTATCTGACATATTGATGATAGGCAAGAGATTATTTCGCTCCAAATTTAAAATACACGGTGGAATAACATGAAAATTATTATTCCACTGTCTTTGTTGTACATCTATAAAAATATCATCAAGACAATCATCACAAGAAATCGATATATGGCCCATATGCTTAGCTGGGATTGTTGTTGTCTAACTGGCAGTTAATGTTACTTTTTCATTACCTAATAATCTATCACTACAATCAATAGATAGATCATTTTGGTTAAACAAGCGAATTTGATTTCCCCTAACAATAGCAGTAACATTACCATTATTTACAAAAGGTTGACCTATGATAACTGATACCTCTTGAATTTC
>CAJUYH010009442.1:0-13763 GCA_910591685.1 Galerucella tenella
CATCTTTCAAAAGTTTGCATAATGTCATTCTGGAGAATTTTGGATATAACAAAGTCAAATCCCAATATTTTTTCAGTCCAATTCTGTGAATGCGTACTTAAACTTCATAAAATCCGCCACGTGTATTAAAATACAGAATAGACTGTGGGTGAGCGGGTCCAATTAACATAGCCCAGTGTTAAGGGATAAGCACGCGTAGGTAAGAATAATTCGGGCTCTAAGTGGTATTGTGATACGGTAGTGATACATACCGCCCTATTGTTTGATACGTTCATAAAGCAAAAAGGGCCTAAAGCAACGATTTTTAACTAGAAGCTTAATTGTTACCGTCTAAATTAAGCATGGGAGTTGATTTCATTATTGGAAAGTTTTTGGTCGAGGTCGTCTTGCTGAGAATCATTGTTCGAAAAAAACAACAACGATACAAGTACCTGCTGGGATCACAATATAGAGGTTATGTTGGTTTTTGGAAGATAATATAACATTTTACGATTATAAAATATATAAAGATTTCTTCCCGATGCCCCAGATGGATCTTATCTTTCGCACAGTGGACGAAAAATATTTGCATAACTCTGAAATAAATAGTTTTTTGTAAAAGTCGACGAAATGTAATATGCACCTTAAGCACCTCCTAAACGGGCAATATTTTTAGTGCAATATGACAGCCAGCATGACAACATTTCAATTGTAGCATATGGCTCTGCCATATATATCTTGGCAATATTGTTTGCAATACTATGGCCCATGAATGAAAATAATTTGTTTGGTAGACGGGCTACACAATCGTGTAAGAATGGCTGACGAAATCATTCGCATCGCAGCGACTTATATTGTTTATATCACAAAGTTAAAAAAAAGAAGAGTAGATTGTGGATTCGACCTTAGGCGTGAAACTTTAGATTACCTAACTCTAGAAATAAGTCTTGATAACAAGTTAAAACTACCATTTCACTAGTAACCGCTAGCATTACCGGTTTTCTTCATTTTCACTCCATTCTTCGCATAAGCTCTCAAGTTTCTGAATTTTTTGTAGGCCTTTTCACTTGATATACCAAATTCTTCGGCGATAACTGCCCATCCATCTTATTTAACATTCCTGTCTTTATAAATTCCGGTTTCCACACTCTATAACTCAGGATGTAGATGTATTTCATTAATAAACTCAATAATTTCTCCATTCGACCAAGTATTAGTCATTTTATATACTATAACCTCCAAAATTTTCATAACAACGACAATAAACGAACACCAAAACAAAGTAAAATAGCAGAGTATTTTCGCTGACCAAGCGAACGTCCGGCAACTCTTGCTGCAACCAATTAAATGCATAGGCAACACAAAACATATGTAGCTATATGGCCTGGACACACTGAAAATATTGTCAATACATTACCTATAGCGTTTTCCATTGACAAAACTAGGGTGCACTGAATCTGAACTGAGTGCAAAATTTGTGTTCCATTGGCTGCACTGCACCAGCATTTCATATTCCATTGGAAAACTAGTGCAAGCGAATGTGCAGTTTTTTCGGCACCTGCTCAGGAGGTAGTTTCGAGTATAGTGCAAGAGTGCAAAATGGCGGCGAATGATGAACGCTGCGAATTCGAAAGAAAAACAGTAGTTTATTTATTATTTATTTTTCACTGGATATTATTGTAAAAAGTAGAGTATTTTACAAATACTGAACCAGTGATTGGAAGTATTAAGTTGTTTTAGGAAATGAATAATCTCTCAATGTACTTTTAATAAAAATTTTCTCATTATTTTTAATGTTAAATAATAAAACAACTAGATAAGGATACATAAAACTGCACCTGCTTTTAATCAAAACAACAAAAACCACCACAAAACAACCAACTTGATTTGAAGAATGACAACTGACAACTTTTCTGTGTTCCATTGACCCTGCACTCAGTGCAAAATATCGGTACACTGGTGTAGAGTACGCTCGAACTTGTTGCCAACTAAGTGCATGCCAATGGAAAACGCTACTAGTCTGGCTGTTATTGCTGGCAATGTTGCCAACCAATGTGTTGCAGCTACATATTGCACTAAAAATATTGCCCGTCTGAAGCACCTTTAGCGATAAACTATCTAGTTGTCGTCTGCGCCTCTGCTATCAATTTGCAGGCTCGACTAAAATAGGCAGTTTTTATTCCTTGGTACAGAAAAAGTATTTTGTGTTACAGAAAATGATCTTTAACAGCCCAAGAATATTAGAGCAAGGGTAGTGTAGCAAGGGCTACTGTTAGTTACGGGCTGCTAAAGCGTTTCCTGCATGTGTGACACACTTTCAACAGGTTAGGAGATTGTCAGACGGGTAAAAGCACGGGAAATTTGAAAGTATCGCGGTTCTATTCCCTGCCGTGGTGTTTTCAGTATTCGAAAGTGTTATGAAAAGGGTGAACTATTTTTTTAAACATGATCATACATTTTTATTAAACCAAAGCGAATTTAAGAAAATTGAAAATGCACCTGAACTTATTTTCCAAATCTGTTATTATTTTTGATGAACACTATTTAGTTTAGTTAGCTCGCGTTTGACAGTCTTTTACGGGAATCCCTATGCCGCATCTTATAAATAACACAGTGTAGACTTGGGCCTAGGAAATGTCAGTCAGTAAGGACTCTGTTAAGGACATTCCGTATAAAATAGATTCTTTCAGTTTGATAAAATTCAATAAAAATTTCACAGTAACGTTTTGCTTCAACGTCAATCGAATACTGCGGAATAAATATATATATATATATATATATATATATATATATATAAAACCATGTGTGGTAAGCAAAAGTATAAAGGTACAAAGGGAATCAGCACATTTCAATGGAAAAACCTTTAGCGGGGGCGGCCATGACAGCGCAAAGCTTCTAAGCCGTCGACGGAGGCTTTGGAGAAGAAAGACGGCTAATAGAGCTTTCCGGGGCTTTCACTGGCTGGCGTTGAAACGCAATTCATGATCCAATAACAAAAGACAACTATATTACCGACCGCTCGGACAAAGAACAAGCCATCTCTCTTCTCGCTGTCGCCGTTCCCGTTTCGAATGATGGCCCAGTAAAGATTGGATATAGATGTTGCATGGCACATTCAGTAAGATAGTTAATACTCAGGGGGACGGTGGCCCCGTATACCATTGGGGATCTTTCACACAATTATATTATATAGGTAATTTTTTTTTCTTTCACTCGATAATTGGATAGGAAAATTGGATGTTGTAAATGTAAACAGTTTTTCGTTTTTTCCATAAATACTCCTAAATATTATGGATCATGATGATTATTTATCCGAGTTTCACACACAATTTAATATTCCAACGATTACTCTAAAAATGTATATTTCTTGTTGCATTTCAGTGAGTAATGAGAACGTAGCTTTATTTCAGCGATATGTGTAGTAATGTATAGGATTTTCACAATAAAAAAACGATGTCATTTTTAGTTACCTGCTTATCAGGATAAATATTATTTTACCAACCGCTAATACAATTTATCCTTAACTACCAGGGCGATTTACAGCTAACGGGCTGGCAAAACTTCAAGACGTTGCCAGATCAACTGGTAAAATTCCCCAGTTTGTTTTGACGTTTATTGACATTATCGTCTAATATTCACAAGTGTTTTTGGTGCTTTTAAATTCATTGTCTCTTTAAGATTGTTATTTTCATAACTAATTATTTAGGCAAATCTGCAGTGTGCAGTTAATAAAATACAGAAGCAGCTGAGTAGTAATAAGTAATAGTACTCGTTATTTGTTTCAATTATTTTAGTAATATTATTGTCTAATATTTAAATGTAAATGATTGAATGTTTTTAATGTTAGGTTATGTTAACTAAACTTGATATATTATTCTAACATCAGATTGACTTTTCTAGTTTTCGTTAACTAAAGAAAAAAAGTACAGATTGGCAACATCACAATATTTGATTTTGCAACGTCATCGTCTTTTTATCAACAGTAAAAACACAAGAGTTTTTATCGGATAAATTTCTTTTTGCAACGAAACAGTTTTGCCAATCACTCATTTTACGAGAAAAACTGACATGATGAAATCGCGACACCGAAGGTGTCAGTTTTTCGAGCAAATTTAGTGATTGGCAAAACTTTGAGTTAAAGAGAAATTTATCTTATAAAAAAAAAAGCTCGAGTGTTTTTTGGCAAGATAAATTAATGACAGAATATATGGATGAGCAACAACAATAAAAGTAACCAAGCTTGCGACTCATTGTCATTGTGTAAAAGTGACGTCCGCTTACTAGATATTGAGGAAGAGGAGTTTTTATCGCGATAAAAAAGGATGCACCTTTTTTATCGATGTCAAAGTGACAATAACATTTCCAGGTATATGAAATTTTAACATTGAGTTAATTTATCGTAAATAAACTATGAGTAAAAATGGTCTCGCTCATCTCAGCAAAGTTAGAGATTTTCAAAGTTTTTAGGCTTTGGTACTCAGAGGATAAAAAACGGACCCTATTACCAAGACTTTGCTGTCAGTCCATCTGTCCGTCCGTTTGTCACCAGTTTGTTTCTCATAAACCATCATAGTTAGACTGTTGAAATTTCTGTTACCGCTATAACAACAAATACTAAATATCTTCTGTAAGTTCCTTGTGGCATTATTTATTATTTTTTCTTTCATTTTTTGGGAATAATAATGTTTTTTATTTAATATTTCGACGTTTCGGTAGCGTTCCAGTTACCTTTGTCAAGATTAAAAAATGATAAAATAATTTTTGGTCCCTATCTGACACAACCAAAAAAATATGACCACTAGACAATCAATAATATTTTAAGTCAGGTATTTGTAAACATGCTTGGGAAGAGGGGCATAAAATTCAATGGGATTCGACAAAAATAATATTGAAAGAGCCCAATAATAAAAGACGAAAAATCAAAGAGAGTGCTTTGATACAACTAAATGCGGATAAATGTGTGGCTAGTATTTCAGCCGAATGTAGTAAAATTTGGTTACCAATGTTAGAAAGAGAAATTTCCAATAATCAATTACCTGGGCTATCAGGATAGCATCATAAGTTTTCATCCAGGTTTCCTTATGATTTATCATTGGAATAGTTGTTAATCGATACACACTTCAATACACAAAATCACCAAACTGAGTCATACATATTTTGAAAACAAAAATAATCATACACAAAAAAGTAACAGCAAACGCGTTTTATTAACAACATTTCCAAAATAATCGAAAAAAAGCGCTATCCCAATAAAAACCGTTCCTGGAAGGTGCACCTCACTGGATTCCATTTCTAGTAGACTATCATATCTTTGGAATGTCATAAAATAAAATATTTATTCCACATTTTACCAGAGAAGTGATCTACTATGAATGGACCTTAATAAATATTGGCAACAAAGTTTTGTAGTCTTAAACTTCAAAATATTATTGATTGTCTACTTGTCATATTTTTTTCGTTATGTCAGATAGGGACCAAAAATTATTTTATCATAATTTAATCTTGACAAAGGTAGCTGGAACGCTACCGAAACGTCGAAATAAAAAAATAAAAAACATTATTGTGATTTTCATTCCCAAAAAATAAGAGAAAAAACAAATACTGAAAATAAGAATAAAATGAATTTTTAAGGGAGCTCCCATAAAACAAACGTGATATTTAAAAACAACATTCTTGCGCCATCTGGCTTCTTTTTGTCCAACAAATGTACGCAGTGAGTAGGTATTCAGTGAGTATTCATACTTTTGGACACATGTTCAAGACAATCGCTTTATTTTACCATACACACGTTCTACTGTTTTCGAAGGTCTTCTGCTTGATTGTTGGCTGACTCCGGAATAGATCCACACTCTATTAATGTTATTATATATTATTATATATTATCATATATTTTCAAAGCGAAATTGAGCAACAAGAAGGAATGGGATCCAAATACCATTACCAGACTTGGAAAGAATACCATTCAATGGTACACAGACGGCTCAAAGGCAGTTGAAGGAACTGGGATAGGAGTGTTTGGGCCAGGAACCAAACACTCTGGAAGCTTAGGAATAACCTCAAGTATCTTTCAAACGGAAATCCATGCCATAAGAAAGTGCGCCCAGTTCAATATTGATAAAGAATACAGAAGACCAAGGATTATCATAATGTCGGATAGTCAAGCAGCCATTAAGATACTGAGCTCATGTGTAATCAGTTCCAAAATAGTGTGGGAATGACGAGACAAACTTAATTACCTAGGCAAGAACAATATACCTTACCATGGATTTCAGGACCCACTGGAATAAAAGGAAATGAAAAGGCAGATGAACTTACAAAGAGGGGGACTGAAATACCTTTCTGGAGGCCTTTACCCCTTTGAGGAATCAGCCCCAATGTAATATTGGAAGGAATAGGTAAATCCGAGATAAAGAGAAGATCTGACCATTGGAAAGGTCTAGTAGGGCTCAGACAATTAAAGACGCTTCTGGGTGACTACAACCTATTGAGATCAAATATATTTATTTATTTAACGGATTCACCAATTACAAGTAATTACAATAATTATAATATTACAGTGAACTAATTCAAGAATTTAATAATCTAAAAATACACTTCTAATTGAGTTCTTAAACATACTTAGAGAGTTAACAAATGGATCAATATTATATTTATTAAACCATCTCAAACCTCTAGAAACAGGTGAGTTGTAACCGTAATTTGTGTTATGATTTTTTATTGAAAATAATGGAGGGTTTCTAGTTCTATGAGAAGTAACAAGAAGGTTAATTTGATGCAAAAGATTCGGACAATCAGCTCCACCAGATAAGATTTTATAAACTAATATCAAATCAGAGTGAAAACGACGTGTTGTGATATCAGTTAGGTTTAGAGTGTTTAAAATATTATGGTAATTAAATTGTAGATACGTACCCATTTCGAATGAAATATATTTCAGAAATCTGATTTCAACATTTTCAATTCTCACAATGTCACATTTATAATAAGGAAACCACACTACAGAGGCATACTCTAAATGAGGACGTACCAAAGAACAGTACAATGTTTTGAGAGTATTACAAGAGAATTGTTTGCCATTCCTCATCAGAAACCCCAACATTCTACTACTCTTTGCAGACACATTATTCATGTGACCTTTGAATGATAATTGCTGATCAATTGTAACCAGAAGGTCTTTTATTTCGTTGACTCTATCAAAAACCATACCATTGATGTTATAATCATAGTTAAGAAGATTTTTTGATCTCGAAAAAGTGATAATATGGCATTTATCTATACTTATTGAGTTGTAAGTTGTTTGTTCTGGACCAATCAAATAATGTTCTGGAGGATTTGACTATCTAATATATCAGTAATTGGAAAAAATAATTTAAGATCATCAGCAAACATTAAAAATTCAGCATGTTGAAGATGGTCACCAATATCGTTCACAAACAGGTTGAATAATAATGGACCACTTGTGGTACACCAGAGGCAACAGGAATTGTGTTTGAAATATAATTGTTTATTCTGACACATTGATAACGATGAGATAGAAAGTTTTCAACCCAATTCAAAATGTCAGTCCCAAATCCTAATGCTCTCAACTTTTCTAGAAGTATCGAATGGTTAACTCTATCAAATGCTTTGGAGAAATCCGTATAGACAGAATCTATCTGGATACCTTTCTCCAAAGCATCTAACAAATATTGCTTGTAGGAGAGTAAATTTGTGGAAGTTGATTTTCCCAAGCGGAAACCATGTTGTTCTGGAATTATTATATTTTTACATGTCCATGTAAGTTCACAGGTAACTAATTTGTCCATTAATTTAGGTTTTGAAGATTGAATACTTATTCCTCTGTAATTTGAAATATTTTCCCTATCACCAGCCTTAAAGATAGGGGTAATGTAGCTATTTTTCCAATAGTCCGGATAAACACCACAGTTGAGGGATAAATTGAACAGAAAATGAATTGGTGCAGCTAAAGTGCAAACACAGTTTTTCAATAATACTGGTGGTATGCCATCTGGACCACTCGAGTACTTGAGTTTCAAGTTCTGGATACAATTAAATACGTCAGTTAATCCAATATTGATTTTATTTACGTTGACGGTATTTGTACTGGTGAAATTAGGTATTCTACAGTCAGTGCGGGTATAAACTTTGGAAAAGTGTTGTGCAAATAAGTTAACTGTTTCACTACCATTAGAGCTAGTGATATCATCCATATACATTGTTTGAGGATATGATGATGATTCACGCAGGTTTGAAATATGTTTCCAAAAAGAATTAGAGTTTTGTTGAACATCAATTTAAATTTTTTACATATATCGTCGATAACACAAATAAAAGTACTAAGTTCTTTGCAACAGGAACGTAATTGACAAAATTCATTATAAATGAGTTGATCATTTGTTCTTTTAAATTCTTCATGTAGCATTTTCTTTTTAAAAACTAGAGATTTCAGCTCATGGAAAAACCAAATAGGGAAATTAGACGTTTTGAAACGCTTAATGGGAACATAAAGATTAATACCATGATATAGTACTTCATTAAAAAATTGAGCCGCAAGATTGACATCATTAAGTCTGAACATAAAATCCCAGTCCACCAATGCAAGATAATCATTTATACCAATTATATTCATATTTTTGAAATCATAGTAATAATTATCAAATTGTAATGATTTAACAGCATCAGCGGTACTTATTGCAAGGGTGTAGGCATTATGATGATAGTTCACATTATCAAGAAAATCATCGGCTGAAGCTAAAACAGTATTTGTTGAATGAGAGAAAACTAGATCTAAAAACACACCATTATTATTGGGTAGGCTGTTCAATTGACTAAATCCAATAGCACTAAAATTATCGATAACAAATTTCCCAACTGATGAATCTGGGCATACACCTTCCAAACCATCACTACCTTCTATCCAAATTAAATCTGGAATATTATAATCACCAAAAATCAATAATTCATGATCAGGATTGGTATTAAACAATTCAAACATACTTTCAACATGACTTTGATGAATTTCAAAATTTGACTTAGGAGGGATATATATATACTCCACCAATTATAAATCTATCCTGACCATGTTTAAGACTATAACAAACAATTGTTCAATATTTTTTGCCGAGTTTATCACTAACTTTGTAGACAAATATTTGCGTGTAGCAATAAGTGCTCCTCCACCTCTAGTTTTATTACTGGTGCTTGCAGAGCGATCTTGTCTGTATATAGTGAAGTCTGTGAACTGAAGTTCAGCATCAACAATTTCATGGTTAAGCCAAGTTTCAACAAGAATAATGATGTCATAGCTACTCATATTAACGTTGTGCATTAAAAAATCCAGTTTAGTTCGAATTCCACCAACGTTTTGACAGTAAACCTTGAGAGAGGAGTTTAGACGTTTTTTGGTCATTAGATATGTTATAGGAATTCGTTATTCTAGGAATAACGAATACTAATACTAATACTATACTAATACTAATACTAATATTAGTTTCACCCTTACTTATTCTGTCATCCAGCTCTTTGTGTAGTTGTTTGATGTGATCCCTTTGCATAAATGTTAGATCTGCACTAATTCTGAATGAATGCATAAATCAAAGTAAAACTGCTTTAAGAGTTTTAACAGAGATCCTAAAGGGACATTGTCTCCTGAATGGGCACCTGAAAAATTTCAAAATAGTGGGGGAAGAAGAATGCAGATTTTGTGGTATGGAAGAAGAAACCTCCATTCACATACTTTCCAGCTGCACAGCACTTCAGAATCCTAGAGCACAGCACCTGGGAGATTACTAGATAGAAGAGGAACATTTACCTAAGTTGAAGCCTGCAGACATCCTAAAATTCCTCCGGAAAATAGGACTAAAGGATCTACTAGTTTCTGAGACTCTCCTCAGAAACTAAGTATATAGGAGTAAGAGGGCACAATAGATCTTTCAGGTCTCAGTGAATGTCACTCCAAAATACATACATATAGTTTGGCAAGTTTATCTGGAGCTACGCGGCGTCGGTAAGAGGCGAGGAAAAACATGGCGTATATCTGTCAAACGTACAAATGGCGTACGGTACCTATTTTACCAAGTAAAACTGAAATTACAAAGGTAACTGACAATAGAAACGCCACTGGATAAATCAATATCAGTCAATTGACGATGTGAGAGGGAAGATCATACGCACGCGCTTGCCAATAAGAAGTCAGCTGGTCGATAAAAATCACCAATTATGTAATCGGAGGGTGTGGTCATTATGGTTTTCGTACAACGTTGCCAGAGCTTTAAGAAGCTCATAACAAATTTGGAGAAGTGTCCTCTTTTAATATTCATGAATTGGAAAATAATGTTAATAGAATAAATCCAAGAAAACAAGCACATTATAAAATTAACGTTCAATCATATTCTTAATATTGTTAATAATAAAAAGACCCATTTATAATTATTATCACTACATAATCAGTACTTCCAACTTTTTCATAGTTAAACGTGGCAATGTCGAATATTTTCGACTGCATTCCTTTCACGGTTTCAGATAAACTTGCCAAAGACATATATATTATATTATTCGAGGAAATTTCTTGTAGAATGTCCAACGTTAATTTAAAAAATTGAAATAATGTTAAATGTTAGTATACCTACCTATTTTATTGCCATTATCAGATCCATCGATTTTTCTCAAAAAAAAATGTTCCTATAACGACGAGTTTCCTAACATTCTTACCACCCAAAATCTAAACCAAAACCACCCCTACAGATATATTATCATCATAATACCTTTATATAAGAACAATTTCAATAAATTCGCAGATATACCTATATACCCACTTTATTCACTCGAAAGAATCAAGATAATACATTTGAATTACAATAATGGCTGCTGCTACCTATAGTAACGGTAATGGATACCTTCTGAATAATTTATCCTTTCAAAACAAATGATCGTCAATGTTAAACCTGAATGCCTACGTTACGAAATAATCGTAACAATAGATTGTAAGCCATATTCTAAACGAAAATAGTTAGGGCAAACCAGACCAAAATTTAGACATACATATATTTTAATGAATCAGTTGTAACATGTATATTCCTGAAATTTAAAACACAGGGGATGTGTATCCTAGATACAAAAAGGGTGTCCACTTTCTTTAGAAGCATTAATTTATTAAAATGTATTCATTGAATTGAATTTACGGTTTGAACAAAACAATGTACTTAATAGCTATAGATGTATATCTAAATATTCAATTGAAAATTCGAGCAAGTAAAAACATACATATTACAAGATATATTATGTTCTCTCAATAAAATTGATCTAAAGGTCATTTAAGATAAGACAATTTTTCGTGCAATATTTAGTCCAAGTTTTGGAACAATATTTGGAATAGATTTCTTGTGTGAAATATTGGCCAACTGATTTAAGCTATTTTAGACTATTCCAATTTATTGAACAATATTTAGTTTAAAAGCTGGTGAAGTACTGTGAAGAGAAGAGACTACCTCTACTTCTAGCATGTGATGCCAATGCACACAATACCGTTTGGGGCAGTAGCAACACCAACAAAAGAGGTGAGCAACTTTTAGAATATATCCTTAATAAAAACCTTAATATCCACAATATAGGGAATACCCCTACATTTGTAACAAGGGTAAGGCAAGAAGTTTTAGATGTCACACTGGCAACACAGGATCTAAAACATATAGTAAAAGATTGGAGAGTATCGGGTGAACCATCACTCTCCGATCATAGTATAATAACATTCAAGTTAGAACTAGGCATACCTGAGATAAGCCTCAGGAGAATACCAAGAAAAACAGACTGGGACAATTATAACACCTGTCTGAAAAGAAATCTAGCACATATCCAGAGAAAAGGAAGGGCTAAGCACCATCTCGACCTGGAAAATGAGCTAGAGGATCTGAACAGGGCAATAATCGAGGCGTTTGAATCGAGCTGTCCTCTTCAAAAACAACGAAGCAACAAAGATGCACCCTGGTGGAACAAACATCTGTCAGAACTAAGATCTCAAACCCGGGACCTTTTTAATAAAGCAAAAATCACCGGAGACTGGCAGAGATACACCGAGGTGAGAAACACCTACTACAAAGAAATTAGAAAAGCTAAAAGAAATAGCTTCAGAAAATTCTGTGAAGATATAAACACAACACCTGCTGCGGCAAGACTTTACAAAGTTATGGCGAAAAGTAGGGTCAACACAGATATGGCTTTGAGGAAGCCAGATGGTGAATATACCGAAAATGAGGAGGAAAGAGTTCGACTCTTACTAGAAACTCATTTTCCAGGGAGTACCCCAAATAGGGGAAATAATCCTCTCGAAGGTCACAATAGGCCTTCAAGAGAAAGTATTACAATGGCCAAACACATTTGTAGTAACGATAGGTTGAAATGGGCCATGAACACCTTTTCACCTTTCAAGGCACCAGGAGCAGATGGAATTTTCCCAGCATTGCTCCAGAAAGGACAAGACGAAATTCTACCGCATCTGGTTAGAATTAGTCGAAGCAGCTTAGAACTGGGTTATATACCTGAAGCATGGAGAAGGGCAATAGTATCCTTCATTCCAAAAACTGGAAAAAGGGACACAACAAACCCCAAATCCTTTAGACCAATTAGTCTAACATCGTTTGTACTCAAAACGATGGAAAAGGCTATTGATAACCATATTAGAACGGAAATCCTAGAGAGACTACCTCTCCACCCATGTCAGCATGCCTACCGGGCAGGCAGATCTACGGAGACTGCACTGGTACAACTGACGGAGGATATCCGAGGTGCTCTAGACAACCAAGAAACTGTAGTATGTGCATTTTTGGACATAGAAGGAGCTTTTGACAATACTCCACATGAGGCAGTCAGAAGAGCATTGAACAGAAGAGGTGTAGACAGCACAACATCCAAATGGATGTCGGAACTGCTCACCACAAGAATAGCAGAGACGAGGACGAGCAAAGACATTGTCTCCATCTGCACTACCAGAGGATGCCCACAGGGAGGAGTAGCATCCCCATTAATGTGGAGTCTGACGGTTGACGAACTCCTGTGTGGTTTGACGGATCTCGGTATATCCTGCCAAGGATATGCCGACGATATTGTCATAACAGCCAGGGGAAAATTCGAAAACACCCTTTGCGATATTGTACAAAAGGGTCTGAACTATACAAATAGCTGGTGTAGGCAAGTGGGACTTAGCATAAACCCCACTAAAACCATCCTGATAGCCTTCACTAAGAAAAGAAAACTCAACCTCAAAACCATAAAACTTGATGGGAACGAGATTGAATGAATGGAGACAAGAAGTCAAGTATCTAGGCTTAACTTTAGACAGTAAACTCCTGTGGAACAAACACGAAAAGGAGATTACATACAAGGCAAAAATGGCTATAATGGTGTGCAGAAATCTGGCAGGAGCAAACTGGGGCTGTAACCCAAAAATCCTAAGCTGGATGTACACTGCCATAGTGAGACCAATCATCACTTATGGAGCCATTGCCTGGTGTAGTAGAACTAGCCTATTGACGACGAGAGAAAACCTCTCCAAAATTCAAAGAGTAGCCTGTATATGCATTACAGGAGCAATGAGAACATGCCCAACGGCGGCCATGGAAGTGATTCTCAACCTCACCCCTTTACATATGGTGGTGGAAAGTGTTGCAGAAAGAACAAGATACAGACTAAGTAGAGAGGGAATCATTAAAAAAAACACCTCCTCACTTCTTAGAAATCAGATATCCTGGGACATGCCACAAGACGGTATGATGAAAAAATATAACTTTTCA
>CAJUYH010009443.1:0-13761 GCA_910591685.1 Galerucella tenella
AACTTATAAAAATGCAGCCGCCAAAGCTACAAAACTTTTCAAATGCAAACAAAAACAGTGTTGGGTTGAGTACTTGAGCAGTTTAAATAAAAGAACATCTTTGAATGAAATATGGAGCAAAGTGAAATCTATTACCAATAAAAAATTCACTAAAAAGAAAACAGTCAGCCCCCAAGAAATAATCAATGAAAGTTTGGACCATCTAGCACCACCCTTCGTTCCGAACGTATTCAGTTTGTCATCTTTCAATTTTCAGTCAAAATCCGATTACTTGTCTATCCTAGGTCTTTTAAAATGACAGCTGTACAGATCGAAAAAAAACCTTATGCAGCGCCTTTACCCACGGGACCACGGTTGAGATGATAGCATAAAGCGTATAAGTATGTTACTGTTATACAATAATAAATTACTGTAAACAAAAATAATTTTAGTTTAAATATGTATTTGCCGGTCTGATGCTCTTCTAATGAAAACCAGTGTTATAACGAGTATCATTATGAAACTTAAAGTATAGGAGTAGAAAAACGAATAAATTATATAATTCCTTTTCCGAGCAAGTGGTGCAGTTTTAAAATAACTGGTGCGATGGGAAGCAGACCGACTTCGGCTCCTGTCACTGTGTACCCTAACACCTTAATGAAGATTTTTGTAGTTCGACATTTAACACTTCCAGCACGGATGGCTCTAAAACCAATATGGGCTCAGGATGTGGAATTTACTCCAGATCTCTGAATCTAAACATCAAATGGGCGATGGGCTGTAATGTCAGCATTGCTCAAACAGAGCTCACTGCTATCTACATTGCCGCAAAAGGGATTACCAAAAGAAACACCACAGGTAATAAAATTCACATCCTTACGGATAGTAGACAAGCACTACTAGCCCTGAACAGACCACGTATCACATCAGGCCTAGTACTGGAGTGTCACCTGTAACTGATAGAAGCCTCTAGCAACAACGAAGTCACTCTAGGCTGGATCAAGGGGCACAGTAAATCGAAAGGTAACCACATTACTGCCTCACTAGCCAGGAAAGCAGCCTCCCAAAAACTCTTGGGACCTGGCACTTTCATTGGTCTGTCGGCGTCGGCTATGATTGACCTAATAAAGGAACACTCCCTTGATAAGTTTAAGGGTAGATGGGACGATGCAGAAGGTTGCAGGCTTGCCGTGGAACTGCTGCAGTATCCGGACATCAAAGTAGCCAAAAATACGTGACTATGAACAGACAGAACCTTCGGACAGCCACGGGTATTCTGACCGGTCACTGCCACCTACGAAAACACCTCTACAGACTGGGTCTGTCTGACACTTCACTCTGTAGAGGATGTGAACAGGAAGATGAGACTGTCGAACACATTATTTGTGAATGTCCGACACTCTCTCAATTTAGGTTTTCCGTATTTTGCGAGTACAGGCTAACACAAGCCAGCATGAGGGAGCTTACTTCCGGCGACGTTATCGCCTACTTCAAACAAGTAGGCTGGATGACGAGCCAGAAGGAAGTCTGAACCTCGGAAGGATGCACAATGGGCCAATTGTGGCCTAAGTGCTGTGGGGGTCACCCACCCTTCAAATTCTTACAGATACAGATAACACTTCCATTTTGTTGTCCAATAAATCTTTCTGCTTTACTGTTGAACTACTAGAAAAAAAGGTTACTTACAGTTATGTATTTTGTTTGTAACACGTTAAAAACATCTACTATTCATTATTCGCCATACTTTTATTATGGACAAACCACAATTGTTACCAGCGCACACAGAAAAAAATATCGTACGTGATATTAATGTCCCAAGATCATCAAGTGAAAAACATTACGATAATGCCATTTCCATAGTAGGTATTAATGTAATGAAATTATTATGATAATGCTTTAAAAACATTAGTTAATATTTTTTTGGATTATTACAATGTATGTCTGGTCATTATACTAATGCAAGAATTTAAATTCAGTAATAATTTAAAAGCATTGTGGTAATGATTTCGAGCATCGGAGCAAAATTAATGTGAAAAATCATTGTGTTGATGTTTTTTTTTATTAATATAACGTACGTTTTTCGTTGTGTGCAATAACATGGTAATAGTTATTTACGTAATTAGTGGGATATGGACATCATTATCGCACGCATGTTAAGTTTGCACGACGAGGCCGTAGGCCTAGTCGTGTAATCACATAAGTGCGTTAATAATTCCTATCTCACGTGTTACGTACAAAATTTTATCTACAACTGTTTATTAGTATTATTAACAGTACCTATAATATGAAATTTGAAAAAAATTTCAATCCAACGTATTTTTAATAATATTGACTGCAAACATAAAGTACTGTGTATCATATTTTGTGACCATAGCAACAAAGACAAACAAGGCTGTGGAAAAAAAAATAAATTAGTTATGTCATCAAATTTTCAAAGTTGAATGAACAAAAATCTATAAAAATGAGTTCAAGCGAAGAAAATCTCCTTTCGGAAATTGAAAATGAAGCTTCCAGTGTTATTTTAAATATTTAATTCTGGTATTAATATGTTTCTAGATTCTCATTACCGCACTAGTGCGGTAATGTAATCAAAAACGCACTAGTGCGGTAATATACGTCATTATGACACTAAAAATACTGTCAAATCGTACCCGTTACATGACAGTTGTAGATAAAATAAGATAACTTTGTTTTAGTTTTCCAAATTGAAGCAGAGCAACATTAAAATTATTATTTTTTATTGGTGAACCATTTCACCTATTTAAAGCACGCCTCAGCGTGTTTAAATCGAACTTTAAAAAACGCGCGTTTTAATGTTACAGTGGCAACATCAACAACTCGAGAAACGAAGTCTAAATCGTGACCAAATGACAATTTTTTTATTATTGATCTGACAGAAGTAGTTTGTAACGTCAAAACTTTTATTCGAACAATATTTAACAATGTCAAATTTATAAATTAAAATGGAAAGTGCCGTTGGTATTGTTTGAAATAGTTATTAATATTTATGTCATACCAGTTCATTGTTGTGTTTTTTTTCTTTCTTACCAACTATCTATTCACTTTATGGCCTGCGCGGGCATAAAGAGAAATAATTTTTTGTTCAACTTATTTAATATAACCATGTCGTAAGCTTCTTTAGACTTTTTGGCAACAGATTTACAGTTGCTTTCTTCGCTTTTTCAATAATATCGTCAGGAATTCCAAAATCATCGTTAATTTTGACTTCTAACTTTGACACATATAAAATTTCTTGTGATATTATGACATTTACGTTTGTCAACATTCACCTATTAATCATTGGATTGGATTGCAATAACGAACTAGTATGACATAAAAGTTTGTATGTACCGCAGGCATAAACAGAAGTGTATACCTCGGGCGACTTACAAACCCTCGGGCCAGAGGCCCTCGGCTTCGTAAGACGTCGCCCTCAGGGCATAAACATCTATTTATACCCTTGGTACATAAATAACTATTCGATTTTTCAAATCATAGGAAATGGTATTTAAATTAATACTATTGACATCCACAGAAGTCAATAAGGTTGAACTTCCATCAAAATACAAATTATCTTATGTTTTTCTCATTTCCATGACAACGCAAGGTATACATCATATACATCACGAATTCAACCATTTGACATTTAGTTCTTATTCCCATCTATGATTTCCATTTCTTGTTGTTGTAGTAGTTATAGACCAGTATTTATAATTTCAAAGTGCACCAATAAAAAAAATAGCGTAAAGTATTCGTGGATAACTGGTCTTTAAAACTCTTGCTCTATTTCGCGCGTGTTTTAAAGACCTTAATATCCACTTATACTTTAATATACTAATGTAAGTAAAATGGTAAAATCACTCAACGGTAAAATGTAGATAGTTGAGTCGATAGTTACCTATTTTTTTACCTCACGCCTACTTTTGACAAGTGCCGCTAGATAGCACTATAATACGATCCCCCGCAATCTGGATGTGTAGAACAATCATTTGACTTAAAAAAATACGATGTTTTAATTGTAATTTATATTTCATCTTAATGTACAACTTGAAGGAAAAAACAATATAGTAATATAACAACAGTGTAGTATTGAATAATTATTACAAAATAATTGTATAGAAAACATCGTTCAACATTAAATCTAAGTGGAAATTATAATCTATATAGATTTCGTTATAAAGATAGTTTGCGATGGTGCGTCTATAAGGTAGTTATCATTGTTACAACACTTACTGAATTTCAATATTCATATTACATATCAATAAGAAATAGTTTGGAAATTGTTCACTTAGCTATTTTATTTTGAATCAATAAAAATATAATTGTGGATAAAAATAGAAGCTTGATTATTTAAAATTGAACATCTAACGTCAAACAGAAGATTGATTGATAATAAAAGAGGGTTTCGGTGAAAATCTTATGGATAATGAAATTGGAATTAATCTATTAATAAGGCAGGTATTTATTTGAATATTAGTTGAACAATAAAAACCACCATTAATAATTAACAAAAACAGCAAACAAAATTTACTAACGACTGATTAAGCTTATTTTATATAATCTAGACAGTATTCTTTCTTTATTATTTACACTAACATCTACAACTTTTTACTCAAAAATATATCAATCTTATATCCATATTTAAACAACTTGTTCAAATAAACCAAGTTAATTGGTCATACTAGCTCTACACTCGGACAAATAACTGTACAAGTTCAATCAAAAACAACTTATATCTTTAAGAAAACTCATGCAATATCACAAACATTTTAATGGGCAAACTTAATATAATCAAGATCTCAACAGAAGCTCTAGACCAAAAGAAATGTATATCAATATTTTCTGACACTACCTACATACAATAGAAGTTCTGATCCCTTCACAAATTTTGTTTCAAACCTGCCAAATGAGCTTCAGATATGTTAAAACGATTGCACGGCAATTATTCTGTTAATGTTAGGCAAGATTCTCAACATTGCATCAATTCTTGTCGGTGATAGAATAGAACGTTCCCCAGGGATCATTCAATTCAGCTGTTCTCTTGGGATCATAATTACGTAGTCTGTAGCATAGATAATATAATGGTCTGTAGCATCAAGGAGGGAGAATGAAACAGGGAACAAAGCCAGAAAAATGCCAAATTTCTTGACCAATCATAAAACCGAATTTTTATGATAGACACACAATGAATCTGTCATTGTCATCAGTTTTTAATTTGAAATTTTTAACCATTTACAAATACATACATTGTTATAATATAATAAAAAATAACAATTCAGTGAACATCAATGAAAAAAAATCAAACTCAATTACATCTCGCCAAAAAGAAATGTTAGTTGAATTCCTTTTTTGCGAACAAGAAGTGTATGCAGGAAAATCAACTCCTTTGTATACTAAAGAAAAAATGGTGAGACATTGTGAGGATGCACTAAATATTGTTCCAGATGATCCTGCCGCTATTGAAAAATCTTATGTACAGGGTTATTCATTATAAATTACCCACCCCCTATCATCGTTATTATTACTTTTAGAAAAAAAAGTTTCATATGAAAGTTGTTTGGTTACAGCTGCATTTTCTTAATATTCTATCAATAATTCAGTAGCGTGCAAATTTAAGGGGATACAAAAAATAATTATAGTTCTTTGTTAAATGGTTCACCCTGTATATTTTCACATTTTTTAAATGGTCTTTTTTTTCTGATTTCAAAAATATATAATATGTTACCCCTACCTTGTACCGTTTTTGAGTTATGAAATGTTGAAAATCTTAGTTTTAGTAATTACTGTAAATATGAAAAAGATAATTTATCAAAGTAAGCTATGAAAATGACAACTAATATGTTTGAGATTTTTCAGATAAAGTAATTAAAATGGTTTACAGAGAGGTGAAAGATTTTATTTAATAATAATATAAAAGTGATTAAAGAAAGGATTCAACTTGAAATTAACAAACTAAATGAAAATAATGAAGTCATCTGCAATGTTATTATAAATAATATAAGGTGTTAGAAATTATGCATTAACAATAATGGTGGACATCTCGAATATCTTTAATAAGTTATTATTTATAAATTCGCTTAAATAAATCTTTGTTTTCTGTTTTGTATAAGTATATATTTTGACTTTTTCTTTCTTACTGAGAACCATTTTAATTACTTTATATTATGAAAAATGTCAATTATCAAGCATATTTGTTGTCATTTCCATAGCTTACTTTAATAAATTATCTTTTTCATATTTACAGTAATTACTTTAACTAAGATTTACATTTCATAACTCAAAAACGGTACAAGGTAGGCGTAACATATATATTTTTGAAATCAGAAAAAAAAGACCGTTCAAAAAATGTGAAAATATACAGGTTGTCTCATTTAAAAAAGAACTATTATATTTTGTATCCCCTTAAATGTACACGCTACTGAACTTTTGATAGAATATTGAGAAAATTCAGCTGTAACCAAACAACTTTTTATATGAGACTTTTTTTCTAAAAATAATAATAACGATGATTGATGGTGGGTAATTTATAATGAATAACCCTGTACCTAATTTTTGCGATATTGATTATGGGAACAGCATTTCAAATATTATCAGGCCGCACTTCAACAATGTGCGAGAAACAAGACAACTGATGCCAATGGTTTTCTCATTAATTATGATAAATCCTGGCTTAACATTTTGCTTCTGATGCTGCAGTTTCTATCTGTGACTGTTTTCCGGATTTACAACCAAAATGGTACCATTTCAAATCAGACGGTTCAAATAAACGCTCTAGTTTTTCAAAACAATGAGATGGACGTTAGGATAAATGCATTAGTGATCAAGGTGAATAATTGTTATGTTTCAATTTAAAATCAACAACATATAACAGAAAATAGCAATAAATTGTAGCAGTTTGTCGAAATTATAGATATCATCATATAAAATGTTGTCCAGCCCTATATAATTAGCATATTTATAAAAAATTGTTCGGGATGTAAAGCTCTGTTAAAATCCGTTATACTAAAACAATCTAAATCTATGTGCATCTTAAAATGGAGTAACAGTGTTATCGGATATAAACAAAAAAAAATAACCTACCAGCTTAGAAATTTTTAAAATGTTTAAAGCTATATTTTAATGGAATAGACTAAGATTCCAGATCTATTAGACATTACTTATTTTCAAATAGATTATTCCATTGGTTCTGACCACGTTTAACTATGGAAAAGTTAAAGTGCTAAGTATGTAGTGATAATAATTAGAAAAGGGACTATTTATTATTAACAATATGATTAAACGTTAATTCTTTAATTTGCTTGTTTCCTTGGATTTTTTCTCTTAACATTATGTTTTCAATTTATAAATAAAGATGAGCACTTTTGCAAATTTGTTATGGGCTTCTTCATGCTCTGACAGCGTTGTATGAAAACCATAATTACCACACCTTCCGAATTACATAATTGGTGATTTTTATTGGCAAGCGCGTGCGTGTGTTCTTCCCTCTCACTTCGTCAATTGACTGATATTGATTTATCCAATGGCGTAGGTATTGTCAGTGACCTTTGACAGATATGCGCCATGTTTCCTCGCCTCTTACCGATATCCCGTTGCTTCAGATAAACTTGCCAATCTATACAAAGATTGAACTGGGAGACTTTCGTTAAATTTAAATAATTTTTATATGTATTTCGTAAAGTAGTATCCAGTACCTATGGCCAGTTTCTTTTTTTTCCTCTTCCTTTTTCGGAGGAAAAAGTTTTACTGATCAGTAGTTATTTTGGCCAAAATTACACCATACCCCCCACGACGAGTTAAAACTATCTGTATATGGCAAATTACTTATTGTAAAATCATGAAAATTTCTACGTTTCGGCTTTCGGATACAATATTTCTAACTAAAATATTTTCAAAGATGGCCGACTTCCGATTCTACCGGAAGTCGACTGTAACTTTGTTATTTTAAATGGAACACCCTGTATATTGATACATTTTTAAAATTTACGTAGAATTTTAGTATACTTTTGGCCGAAAACTTTTTTCGAAAAATGCAGACATTGATTTTTTTGTAAAACAGTTGACGGTTGCAGACCCTTACAAATTATTTTTTTAAGAGGATACCCTTAAAGATATGAAAATGGTTTCTGTTGGGTTGCTTTTAGCAAGGTCAGACCTATTTGAATCTATGTTGAAACATTTTATACAGGGTGTGTATAAAAAGTGTTCAAAGTTTATCTTCATAAATATCAAATTTCTAAGTTTTTTTAAATAGAACCACACGTTTTTTTCTATTTTAATGCATTTAGGGGTGAAAAAATAAGGCATTCATTTATACTTTCCTATACCTAAACCTAGTATCCTCCTGAAAAATAATTTGTAAGGGTCTGCAACGGTGAAATATTTAACAAAAAAACTCGAAAAGTATGCATTTTTCGAAAGTTACAGTCGATTTCCGGTAGAACCGGAAGTCGGCCGTCTTTGAAAATATTTTAGTTAAAATGATCGTGTCCGAAAAGAAATTTTCATGATTTTACTACAAGTATTTTGCCATATACAGATAGTTTCAACTCGTCGTGGGACACCCTGTATACTGTAATATCCATATTATTATTTATGTATGTGTTTTAAAGCCATTGAGACATCTATGGTAATGATTCCCCCTTTTCAACTTTTAGTGGTGTCATTGAGGTTTCCTAAAATGCTTTTCCTAGTTTAAAAACAAGGTAGGTATAGATTCCCCTATCTGTAAAATCTGTCTAAGCTCTTGCTTCGGCTGGATTTTTTTTGAATAAGTTTACAAATAAATGCTAATACATTGAAATACATCCCGTTTCCTCAGGTAAGCATTATAATTGAATACATTTTAATAAAAACACACATTAAGAGCAAAAAAGTTGCCTTAATAGAATTTAACAAGAACAAATGATATAATAGAGAGATATTGCCAATTGCAAAACCGCATACGGTGCGGTATTTATGTAGCGCTATTTTAATAACGGTCTGCCTAAAATTTATGTGGAGATAAGAGCTATTGCTATGGTTGAAATAATACCGTTCTTGGTGTGCGTCGTCGATTGTTAATGTCTTTCTAACACATTACGTAGGAAGAAATGGAAAAAAGGCAGGTCTGTGATTAAGCCTAATGAAAATATCACAATAATGAACCGTTTAAATGTATTACATACGTTAAACCTAATCTTTGACTTACAAAAATTTGATTGGTTGATGTTTAGATTACGCGCAAGCTCAACCTATCAATCGATAGTTTAAAATACTATGAAGGCGTTACTTTCGTAGCGGCAATGTGTCTTACGTCTTTTTCTACTGTCACACTGACAGTTCTCGACAGGTCTGTACTTTGTTGTTTACGGTCAATTATTATTTATGAAAAGTGACATAACCTGTCTTTTTCTGTGTATACCTACTTGTAACTAAAAAAAATCAAAAACCAAACAACCTTACGATTTGCATATTTAAATGCAAACCACAAAACAAACACCACCTAAACCAAAAACAGAATGATAAAACAAAAACATCAGAAATCCGATGCGATTTGTTCTATTTTTTCAACTGCGCAGGACAATTATATCACTCAACGGTACTTAACCGTAAATTACGGCAAGCGCTAACGTTATTAGCGTTAGAGACGTAAAGAAGTGAATCGCGCATTTAATAAACGTCAAAATACCGCAAACATAATTACCGCAGACAATTTTTTAGCAAGCAATATCTCTCTAATAAAGAGGATAAGTGTGGGGTTCCTGTACAAATTGTATCGACTGTTTTCAATATCATAAATTATTTATTGATATTATTCACTATATAAAATATTAAAAATATATAATAAATGGAATAAAGTAACAATTGATAAACAATACACCATAATATGTTTGTTTCCAAAGCAGTGGAAAACCGACGTAGAGTAACAATTTTCTGCATTAGTTGACTTTACGATTTCATTTGAATATAGTACTCCAGTCGGGTTAGCATTAAAGGTGGATGTAAGAGCAGTAGGTGAGACTTTTTGATGGAATCCGTCAAAAATATCACTTTTAATAATAATCAATTGCCTCCACACCGGATTTTTGGCTGTGATAATTGCACAATAACAGTTTATAGCCAAAACAACCAAAAATGGGCCCATTTTTCGACATGTTTTCGAATTTTACTCGAAAAGTATTGAATTTATCGTGCACATGTATGAAAACATAGCATTATGTATAAAGCGTGAAATTTGCTATAAAATTCCGTGGTTCAAAACGTAAAAATTTCCATCCCTGTGCAGCCACAGCGGATGAATGAGTAAAAAAAATTGAAAAAACAGCTGTTTTTCGGGCGAAAAATACTAATGCAATTTATAGAGGAATCTGAATCATTATTTGGCTCATACTACGTTATTCATTCACGAAATGAATGCAATAAACGCGGTTTCGATATCCTATTTAGTTACTGAGTAATTTAATTGTTAATAAACATTAGGTGAAATAAATAGGCATTGCTAGAATTAAGACATATGCCAAAAAAATTTGTTTAAACTTACAATAATGTTTTTACACATACTAGAAGGATTTAATCTACAATTTTTTCGGTTTAACTGACTCGGACGTTAGTTTGAAAAGTTGGTTAAAATTTTACCTTCATAACAATTAAGATATCTGTGCCTTTTTTTATTTTAATTGAAATCTGAAAAGAACCCACTTAAAGAACTTGGAAAACACAACTTTTGGCGTTTTGAACGTTCAATTCGGACTATTTAATCCCGAGTTATTGAATTCCAAACTTGAATTCCAACGATTCTCGGCAAATGATCAACAAGCTAACGAAATAGATTCAACCTCTACTTACATATTATAATTTGTGCTCTCGCCGCTATACTCAGCAATGCCCTCCCCTCGGAATCACCACGCCGAGAGCCTCTTCCGCGCACATTCTCTTTTTTTTATTTGATTTAATTGTTGATCAAGTTATGAAAGGTGGGTGGGTTGAAAAATATCTGGTATGCAGAAGGACCTGCATGACAGTATTTTTTTTTCGATAGATTGTTGTTCGTTTGCCTAGAATCGTTGATCAGGTTTGGGATTCAATAACTCGGGATGGAATGGTCCGAATTGAACGTTCAAAACGCCAAAAGTTGTATTTTTCCAAGTCCTTTAAGAAGGTTTTTTCAGATTTCAATTAAAATGAAAAACCGTACAGATATCTTAATTGTTACTAAGGTAAAATTTGAACCACTTTTTTAAACTAACATCTGAGTCAGTTGAACCGAAAAAATTGTTGATTAAATCATTGCATTGTAACCTTCAGAACCTTCTAGTATGTGTAAAAATACTATTGTAAGTTTGAACAATTTTTTGTGGCATAATATGTCTTTATTCTAACAATGTTTATTCCTTTCACCTAATGTTTATTAACAATTAGATTACTCAGCAACTAAATAAGATATCGAAACCACGTTTGTTGCATTTAGTTCATGAATAAATAAAGTTTTGTGAGAAAAAATAATGATTTACATCGCTGAAAAACAGCCGTTTTTTCAATTTTTATTCACTTATTCATCCGCTGTGGCTGCAGAGAATGGAATTTTCGCATTTGAACAACGGAATTTCATAGCAGATTTTACGCTCTATAATTTTGTTCCTATACATATGTACGATAAATTCAATACTTTTCGAGTAAAATTCGAAAACATGTCGAAAAATAGGCCCATATTTGGTTGTTTTGCTAGAAATTTGTTATTGTGCAATCAGCACAGCCTAAAAACCGGTAGAGGCAACGGATTATCCTTAACCATGATATTTTTGAGGGATTCCATCGAAAATCTCACCTACTGCTTTCACATTCATGTTTTGATAGTTTTTGGGCTAACCCGACTGGATTATAGTATTAGTCATTTTACGAGCGACTGTAGGAAAAATAATTTTCAATGGAACTGAGGATTTGTCTTCACAAAGGTTGGCTAGTCAGAACTTCTAAAAAAGCAGGTAAATGCATACATGGATTATTCTGTATAATTAAAAAAAAAATTAAATTGAAAGGAGGTAAAGTTGGGAACTCCACTTTAGTACAGATGTTTTACCTATGTATTTTTTTTTAATATTTTCAAATAATAAGAACAATTCGTACTTTTAAAGTACGAAAAAAATACTGGCTCTTACAATAAATGTCTTCTACCTTTAAGTCTAGATACTAAATTGCAAATTTTAAGGGCTGGTCCTAGCTTAAGGCCCATATATTTCATCATCATATCCGAGTTTAGTAATAAGAAGGCCTTACCGTCGATTTCCTGCAAAATAAACAATGTCAAAAATTAAAGACAATCCACTCCATATCTAAATTGATTGAGTATGTTGAAATGTTTTAAACTATTAATAAGGGCAAGTTGTACAATAAACAGTTATCTCTTAAACTTAGTTTAATATTTATTTTTCCTTGTGCAATATCTGGTTAACGCTAACTAGAGTTTTTAAAATGACATATTTTAACCGGACAAAATTGAAGAGTTAAAACTTAATCCGGTAAATGTAACCTCACAAAATTGTTATTTTTTAATTTTTTTGACATTGCCAACCGACAGTACCTACCGACCACGCATGGAAATGAATGCTTTCGGAGAGCCCTGAGAGGATAGCCTAATGGTGGGAGCTAGTGAATATGGTGTGACCGTTATCTTTTAACTCTTCTAGGAAGCCCTAATACTCCTGCACAAAATCTATACAATGAATCTCAAATCAGAACCAAAAACCCCATAGAAATATGCTTTGGCGTTTTAAAAAGAAGATTCCCTGTTTTGGTAGTAGGCAGAAGATTGAACTTACCGAAAGTTGAAAAATATTGTTGTAACAACTGTAATTTTACACAACATAGTCATTAATTGTAAAGACCACATGCCCCCTGTCAATCCTGAAGTCGAAGCTGCCATAAACGTTTTAGAAAACATTAATATTGATGAACATAGAGGCCACAGAATTAATGACCATGGAATAACTCGACAACTTTTAATACATTTCTTGTAAATAAACCATTTAAAAAAGGTAGAACGTGTCGCGGGACACACGGTAGGAACTTTAGTTCCTTTTAAGCAAAAGTTATGTAATACATCTGACGTTATAGATAAACAATTTGCATATTCTTTGGTGGTTGAGTAGTAAGCACACCAGACTCTCACGCGGTAGACCCGGGTTCGATTCCCCGCGAAGAATTTTTTTTATTGTTAATTTTATTTTTAAATAATCATTCTGCTTGATATTAATAACGACAACAGGTAGACGTTTGAAATATTTAGCAGAATATTCATTATTATAGATAATGGTACGGTACCCTCCATGAGGGAGTCCGACTGGCAATATCTAGTTATAACAGCATCGTATATTTAAAAAAGGAAACCGTAGCATTATACAAATTGGACATTCGTTTACCACAAAATTAGTGGAAACATAAAATTGAATTGTTAAATTTTTAATTTGAAGTTATATTACAGTTTATAGAAATTTTTATTTTCTAGATTTTTTCCTAAGTGGGTCGTAGAAAAAATATGCTGCTCGACTCGTGTGGATTGTCCATATCGCACTTGAACGATCCATCTTCGTCCTCGTGCGATATGGCCATCATATCCACACTAGTTGCACAAACTACAATTTCTTTCAAAATATGCCCTTTTACATTTAAAAACTACCTGCCAAATGTCAAATCAATTTATCCATCCATTTTAAAGTTATCGAATTAAAACATTCAAGTTTTCAAAATTTCAACACCCTGTATTTCGAAAAGTAGCTAGACCCCTTAATCGCGCAAAAAAAATTATGG
>CAJUYH010009444.1:0-13173 GCA_910591685.1 Galerucella tenella
CAAAGATTTGGAAAAACGTTTTAATCAGAAAACAACATTTCAGAAGCAATGTTTAGCAATTAAATTATCTAAATAAGTCAGAAACTACTTACTGACTATCTAATACATTATTTTATTTTCAGTGTGGAATGTACTATAATCCGGTCTTTAATGGTGATTGGCCAGAGGTAGTGAAAAATAGAATACGCGATAGAAGTTTTGGCGCTGGTTATTTTAAATCTAGATTACCTCAATTTACTAGAGAAGAAATTCAATTTGTTAAAGGAACTGCTGATTTTTTGGCTGTGAATCATTATTCTACACAACTAGCACGGGACGTTTTCGAAGCTCCTCTTAATGAAACGAGTTATAATGCTGATCTTGGCGTAGCCGATTCTTTTGACCCTTCGTGGACAGTGGAGAGTAACGGAATTTTTGTTGTAAGTACCTTTTTTAAATATTCTATTTCAACGATATAGTATCTATATAGTGTCCCAAGGGCAAAAAATGAGCTTAAGCAGCCCAAGACTGATACACGAGCGAGCATAACGAAGCGAGGCCAGCTAAAGCGTGTGACCCACAACTGTTCTTCGTCTACTGGATAAACCAAAAAAACTGGAAAGTATAACAAATAAAATTCACTGACGTTTAGGAAATTTCCGTGAAACTTCACAATAAAAAAGTGACAGATAGTGAAAAACTTCCAAAATCATGGCGTTATGAATTTTCCGTCCTTGGGCTGCAAAGTATACTTTTTTTTATTGGTGAACCATTTTACCTAATTCAACCATTTGACATAATTTAGTTCTTATTGGTACTTTAGTTCTTTACGTCAGGTTATGTTTGAGCGACCGGGGGTCGCGACGCAAAAGATCTGACCGTTACGTTACGTTATGTTACGTTACGTTGTGTTACGTTGCTTCGTTATGTGCCTTGCTTGCGTGCGCGTGCTCTCTCCTGAGTCTCACTCTCGTTTACGAAGCAGCGATTCATATGCTTCGGCCGGGAATCGAACCCGGGCCACTCGCGTGGAAGGCGAGCATGCTACCACTGAACCACCGACGCTATATTAAAATTCTATGCAAAGCTGGTATTCGCGGTGCTGGTGATCTACTTGAATTTGTTCGGATAAATTTTTACTATTATCTCCATAATTTTTTGCGCGATTGATCTTTTTTGTTTATTTACAGCATCGGTTGTCAAAATGACATGATGATTGGGGGTCTAGCACATTAACTTTTCGAAATATAGGGTGTCGAAATTTTGAAAACTTGAATGTTTTGATTCGATAACTTTAAAATGGATGGATAAATTGATTTGACATTTGGCAGGTTGTTTTTAAATGTAAAAGGGCATATTTTGATAAAAATAGTAGTTTGTGCAACTATTGTGGATATGATGGCCATATCGCACGAGGACAAAGTTTGAGCACGACGGCATAGGCGGAGTGCTCAATCGTTCAAGTGCGATATGGACAATCCACACGAGTCGAACAGCATATTTTTCCTACGACCCACTTAAGAAAAAATCTAGAAAATTAAAATTTCTATAAACTGTAATATAACTTCAAATTGAAAGTTTAACTATTCAATTTTATGTTTCCACTAATTTTTTTTTGTGGTGAACGTACAGTTCTTAAATGTCCAATTTGTATAATGCTATGGTTTCCCTTTTTAAATATACGATGCTGTTATAAGTAGATGTTGCCAGTCGGACTTCCTCATGAAGGGTACCGTACCATTATCTATAATAATGAATATTCTGCTAAATATTTCAAACGTCTACCTGTTGTCGTTATTAATATCAAGCAGAATAATTATTTAAAAATAAATTTAAATTAAATTAACAATTAAAAGAAACATCTTCACGGGGAATCGAACCCGGGTCCACCGCGTGAGAGTCTGGTATGCTTACTACTCGACCACCAAAGAATATGTAAATCGTTCATCTATAACGTCAGATGTATCACATAATTTTTGCTCAAAAGGAACTAAAGTTCCTACCGTGTGTCCCGCGACACGTTCTATCTTTTTCCATCTATGATGTCCATTTCTTGTTATTGTAGTAGTCCAGTATTTATAATTTCAAAGTGCACCAATAAAAAAAATAGCGTAAAGTATTCGTGGATAACTGGTCTGGTATTACTTAATTAGTGGGATATGGACATTATTAACGCACGCATGTGGAGTTTGCAAGACGAGGCTGTAGGCCGAGTAGTATAATCACATAAGTGCGTTAATAATTCCTATTACACGTGGTACATACAAAATTTTATCTACAACTGTTTATTAGTATTATTAAGAGGATCTATAACACAGAATTAAAAAAAAATTCAATCCAATGTATTTTTAATAATATCAACTTCAAACATAAAGTACTGTGTATCGTAATCTGTGACCATAGCAACAAAGTTAAACAAAGCTGTGGAAATAAAATAAATTAGTTTTGTCATCAAATTGTCAAAGTTGAATGAACAAAAATCTATAAAAATGAGTTCAAGAGAAGACAATCTCCTTTCGGAAATTAAAAATGCAGCTTTAAGTGTTATTTTGAATATTTAATCAGGGTCTTAATATTTTTCTAGACTCTTATTATCGCACTAGTGCGGTATAATGTATTCAAAATCGCACTAATGCGGTAATAAATGTCATTATGACATTTAAAATAGTGTCAAATCGTAGCCGTTATATGACAGTTGTAGATAAAAAGGTGTGTCGCGGCCTGGGAATACAAATAACTATTAGATCTTAATGAATGTCGCTCCAGTATAGGTCACACATAGTCGCACAAGGCAACGGCAATAAAATGATTTTTTCTACTACCGTGTGTAAAGTACGTACTTTAGACAAATTTTCGAGTGCGTAAAACTATATTTTACGCACTAGTGCGTAAAGAGTTTTACTTTACGCACTGGTGCGTAAAGAAAAAATTCCAATATGTATGTAGTTATAGATATCTAGTCTCATAAAAATATAGGTATAATATACGGATATTAAATCTAAGTTTTTTTATAAATTGGAGATAGAAACCTATAGAATTCGGTAAAGTAACCTAATAATTATTGTTAAATAATTATTGAGTACTGGAAATAATACGGTAAATAGGCATAAGTTGGCGGTGAGTGACTGACATTTCTTTGTGAATTGAATCTGACATTTAAAATTTAAATTGAGATCTTCCGAATGTACCTAGGGTAAGCAATTGTGTTTTATATTTAAGAATTGAATATTTTTAGAAAACTATGATGTTATTTTAGATCATTATAAAAATAAAGATGGATTCCTCTGACGATCTCTCAGATTACTTGGCAAATACACTACCAAATATATTAGATGTGGCACAGAATGCTGCGAATTATTTACTGCCCCAAAAATCCATGAGTATTTACGAAAAAAATATATCTCATTAGAAATTAATAATAGCGTTAAAGATTCTTCTGAAGAAAAATTTAACTTACTTTACGCACTAGTGCGTAAAGAAAATTACTATCAAACTTTTGTATTTTAATTAAATATTCGCTAGTAGAAAAAATATTGTATGCAATTCGTGTGTAAAGCCCTTTTTTTCGACTCATGTGATTGTCGCATTCGCCTGCGGCTCATGCGACAATATTCACATTCGTCAAAAAAAAGTCTACTTTACACACTAGTTACATAAATAACTATTTTTTTCAAATGCAGTGGGTACCTATATGATTATACTATGAGCCATTGTGTCTGATGTGGTTACCACTAGACCAAATTTAACTGTTTGGTTATGTCCTAGCTAACAGTACGTTGAAATTGAATCAACCCTTATTTAGTAGTTTAGTTGCGGTTGAAGCTTTGTCAATGTCTGATAGATTGACAAATTTGTTGATATCAAAATTTTCTTGCTGCAACAACATAATTTCGAAACGGAGCTTGCAAAAAAAGCATGCGGTTAGCCTTTGGGGACTGCCGATAGAAGTGGAAACTTTTGAATTGTATCGTCGAGCTATGAGGTTATTATCTTCTTTAAGTTCCTTGTGGCATTACTTATTATTTTTTCCCTTTTTTGGAGGGGAAGGGAATAAAACCACAATGTTTTTTCATTTTTCATTTCGACGTTTCGGTAGCGTTCCAGCTACCGTTGTCAAGATGAACTAGTAATGAAATAATTTTTGGTCCCTATCTGACACAATGAAAAAAATTTGACAACAAGACAATCAATAATAATATATTTTGGTTTGACTCCCAAAAAAATAAGAGAAAAAAGAATGAGGTTATTATTTTCGAATTATTTTTGGTTTATAAAGAACTCTTTATAATCAAAAATTAAAGTTTAAATAAACACGCGTTTACTTTCAATCTGAATATTCTACAATAGAATAATTGACACTTTACGATGATAGCATGGATAAGTTAAAAAAGTGCTCAACGCTGAAGAATGTTCACTTCAAAAATACCCCAGAATTTTACTAAAATGTGTTGGCTTATTATATAATGTAAGTTATTCAATATTTAATGATTTTGTGATAATTTTAATTTGTTTTTTAAATGAATACCTCTTAGTAATGAGTAGCGAACAAATCGTTTTTCCCATTGATATTCTCAGTTGGGAAGTTTCGATGTAATGAAAACCCATTGTAAATTATATTCACGTAAATAAATTAAATCATTTATGGAAATGATAAAATATCAACATTACTTGAAATTGGAAGCCACTTCTCTCTCGTCGTTTCTGAAAAATCCTGCTTCAAATAAACATTGAAAACTCTTATTTTTCACCCTGCATATACAGAGCGATCAACTTATGTTCCTCAGTTTTATATCTCCGTTGTCTTGGTAGATACGGAAAAAACTTTTAAGTATATAAAAGTTATGAGCAAAGTGAAACTTCAAAATCATTTTCTAATATGCTGGGTTCATACAGTTAAAGCATATCAAAGTTAGGGTTCTTGTAATGGAAAAACCTATACCTACTAGGGTTGCCCTTGAAGTGTTGCATATAACAACATAGCTGGCACCTGTCAACAAATATCAAAATCAAATGTCATATGTAGTTAACGAAAGTTTCAAACCCCTTAATTCAAAGTTGTACTAAAACTGAATTCTTAAAGTTGCCAAGTCAGTCGAAACATGGATTTAAGCCGAGAGAAGTTCTACAGATTTCAAGGACAGTTCGAAGACAGATTGCCTTGCTAAATTGGTTTATGTTTTCGGCAATGAAACACCACATTAACTGTCAATAATGTAATGTTTTTCTTATTTATTTAAACAGTTTTCACCGTGGGATAAAATTATACACTCACTATGGCTAATTACTACTGATTTATTAAAGAAACACTTACACACTATAATAAACTTAATTTTTATACGCACTACTTAATGTCTACTAATTTATTTACACTCGGTATAATAATTGTCCTAATTTATCTTCAACGCTATTTATATTCACTTCTGTTCACTCACTGTATACTGAAACTGTTTACCGATTCACTGTATACTGAACAACTCCCAATTCACTCGAAAATCCGCGTATATATACCTAGTCCCTCGAATCTCTAGAACTTTCGCGATAAATCATTGTATGGCCTGGTACATTTCCAGAACAGTCTGGATATTACCTGCGAAAGAACCTTTCTAGAAAGGTCGCATTTATCGTTTGCGACAGGACCGGCTTCGGAATTGGTGAGTTCGTAGCCCCCTCCTTAATAGTAAGTTCCTCCTGGAACTCTTGTGTAGCCGGGACTGGATGTTTAAATCGGCAACTGGATCCATTCCTACACTTTCCGGTCGTATGGAAATAACAGGGAAAAACCTGCAGATTAAAATGTGGACATCGGTATCTTCGAAGATCACTTCCACCATATTCCTAATAACTCGCCAATCCAACTGGTTGCTCTCTATCTTAGACATCGCTAGTTTCTTCACGTTGGATTCCAGCACGTGGTCTCGAAGACTTCGTAGCGCTTCCCACACATTCCGGTAGGTGGATCGATCTTGAAATTCGTCCTTTGTTACGAGATAGAAGATGTGTCGTGAATTGTGTTTGAATTTCAGTGTCTTGCCAGGGGTTGGAATCTGTTCTGGAAGTTTTTCTGATTGTCCAAACTTCTTTCGAAAGACGAACGCTAAACCTCGTGCATTTTTGGTATTGGCTGGGATGTTGTGTGCCAGTGAATAGTCTTCCGGGAGCGTGAACAAATCTTGTCGTTGCTCTGTAGTAACTCCAAATCTCGCTTTACCGGTACCTCTATATGCGCCGATAAATTCTTCAAAGGCAGGGTCAGAATCCTCCCGGATATGGTTCACTCCTTCTTCTTTGTCATGGTCTCCTTCGAATGGCGCTAGTCGATTTTGGTGGACTACTTTCGGTTTTCCATTGGGAATCTTACTTATGCGATAGATGACGTCGTTGAACTTCCTCTTGATTAAGTATGGACCCTCCCAAGATTTTTGTAGTTTTGGAGAAAAGCCTTTTCTCCTCGTTGGGTTGTGTAACCATACTCTGTTCCCTTCTTCGAAACTGCCTTCTGTAGCCTGCGTGTCGTACCGTTTTTTCATTCTGTCGCTGGCAACTTGGAGATTCGTTCGAACCAATTCGTGTACATCAGGGGCTCCCAACCTTTTTGGGTCTACTGCCCACTTTAAGATTAAATTATTTTTTAACGCCCCCCTTTTTAAACAAACCTAAAAACCGCTAAGTACTTATAACTGATTATTGAAACGCAACTTTATAGTATTCGGACAGAGTATCTTTTATTGAAAATATAACAAACATAATCAATTCTTATATAAAAACTAATGTGAAGGTTGGATCTGATGCTGTTCTATAAGTTTGTTGATATCAGGTTCCAATTTACTCAAAAACAGCCGCAAGTCGCCACGTTCGGTAACACGCAAACGATTTCTCTTTTTAGTAAGCAGCGTTGCCACAGCACTAAATCCACGTTCACACAAATATGACGATGGGAATGCTATCAAGAATCGTTGAACAATTGACCACAATCCAGGGTACAATTATTGCGGGATCGGTTTTTGTAGCCAAAATTACATCTGGCAGCACTGATAGGATTGCATAAGCAGCACGCACCAACAGGAATAAGACAAACGTGCATAAACTAGTTTATCTCATTCGACGCCCAATCGTACTCGACAAGCAAGAACAAGTATTATAGAACCAGCCGATTGATACAGGAATGTACAAACCGGATTATTTAACAATAACTTGTTAAAACATGATTGCCCGCAGTCTATTATATCGAACCAAGTTTGAGCTATATCTTAATTGATATTAGTTGATGTTCACAAGATGTAGTCGAGAGCTCAGTCGGTGTCTAAGAGTCTTCCTAGCTAGGTAGATGAAATTATAAATCGACCCCAAAGCCCTACACAACGCCCCTTTTCCTTTTTGGGTCTCTTACCGCCCCCATTTAGGCCTGCAGCGCCCACAAGGGGGCACTATCGCCCACGTTGGGAAAGACTGGTGTACATCGTCCATCCTTTTTCTCCACTGGATCACGTAGTCTTCTCCCGCTAGATCTTCTCCAGGACGACAACCAAATTCCAGGTCACAAGGAAGTCTCATTTCGCGTCCAAATAGGATTTTCGCAGGTGTTTCACCTGTGGACTCATTGATGGCAGATCGATACGCCAATGCAAATAGGGAAAGGTACTGGTCCCAATCTCTCTGGTGGCTGGAAACTAGTTTGAACAGGTATTTTTCAATGGTCCTGTTCATTCTTTCGACCATTCCGTCTGAATGTGGATGCAACGCCGTTGTCCTGGTCTTCTTCATTCCCAGCTCCTCACAAATTTCCTGGAATACATGGCTTTCGAAATTCCTTGCCTGATCGCTGTGAACTTCCAAGGGCACTCCATATCGGCTAATGAATTCTTTTACCAATACATCCGCGACCGTTGTGGCCTCTTGGTTCGGAATAGCGTAAACTTCTACCCATTTGGTAAAATAATCCATCATAACCAGAATGTATTTACCACCATTTTCTGTCGTCGGAAATGGTCCAGCGATATCTAATGCGATCCTTTCGAATGGGCTTCCAACATTATATTGTTCCATGGGAGCCTTTCTCTTGCGATGTGGTCCATTACTCGTAGCATAATTCGTACACTTCTTACACCAGTCCTTCACATCGTCGGAGCTGTTCATCCAATAAAACCTTTCACGGACACGCTGAAGGGTTTTCTTCACTCCCATATGACCTCCTGATGGACTGTCGTGTAATTTCCTCAGTACCTCAGCTACTCTCGATCTCGGGATAACTATTTGTCGTCTATTTTCGGAATCATCATCGTTTTCAAGGACTCGTTTCAACAGGCCTTCTTCTAGGACAAGGGAGTCCCACTGAGCCCTATATGCCTTCAGTTTTGGTGAAAATCTTGACACTTCTTGCCAGGTAGGTCGCCGGTTTTCTTGCTTCCATTGCCGGATCATCTTTAGGTGTGGATCATTATCTTGATCTTCTCTAATTCTGGTGGGTGACCATTCTTCATTGCTGACTGTAGTTCTTAAAACTGCAGCTTCCTAAGATTCCACCTTGTTGCAGTGGGAACAGTCTGTATGGCACGGTCGTCTAGACAGGTAGTCGGCATTTCGGTGACTCACACCAGCCCGATGCTCGATGTTGAAATCGTATTCTTGGAGTCGTTCAATCCATCTAGCGATCTGGCCCTCGGGGTTCTTGAACTGCATCAACCACTTGAGTGCTGCGAATTAAAAATTTCTTTCCATAGAGATACTGATAGAAGTGTTCCACAGACTTCACTACCGCCAAAAGTTCTCTTCTCGTGACGCAGTAGTTCCGTTCTGGTTTGGAGAGGATTTTACTGAAGTATCCCAGCACTCTTTCTTGGCCTCCTTGAATCTGTGGGACTACTCCTCCAATTCCTACGTTGCTTGCATCAGTGTCAAGATGTTCACCAACACTGAAGGCATATTGGGCTCAGTAGGACTCCCTTGTCCTAGAAGAGGGCCTGTTGAAACGGGTCCTTGAAAACGATGATGGTTCCGAAAATAGACGACAAATAGTTATCCCGAGATCGAGAGTAGCTGAGGTACTGAAGAAATTACACGACAGTCCATCAGGAGGTCATCTTGGAGTGAAGAAAACCCTTCAGCGTGTCCGTGAAAGGTTTTATTGGATGAACAGCTCCGACGATGTAAGTCAGTCGAAACATGGATTTAAGCCGAGAGAAGTCTTAGAGATTTCAAGGACAGTTCGAAGACAGATTGCCTTGCTAAATTGGTTTCCGTTTTCGGCAATGAAACACCACATTAACTGACAATAATGTAATGTTTTTCTTATTTATTTAAACAGTTTTCACCGTGGGAAAAAATTATACACTCACTATGGCTAATTACTACTGATTTATTAAAAAACACTTACACACTATAATAAACTTAATTTATATACACACTACTCAATGTCTACTAATTTATTTACACTCTGTATAATAATTCACTTCTGTTCACTCACTGTATACTGAAACTGTTTACCGATTCACTGTATACTGAACAACTCCCCGATTCACTCGAAAACCCGCGTATATATACCTAGTCTCTCGAATCTCTAGAACTTTTGCGATAAACCATTGTATGGCCTGGTACATTTCCAGAACAGTCTGGATATTACCTGCGAAAGAACCTTTCTAGGAAGGTCGCATTCATCGTTTGCGACAGGACCGGCTTCGGAATTAGTGAGTTCGTAACAAAAACATAGACCAACGCAACCTCCTATTGATTAATATAAATATTCTAAATATGTGGAGCCGATTTGTGAAAGTTGTTATTAACAGTTGGTTATTTTTCAGAGTGTTCCTTTTGGTGCTAGGAAAGTTTTAAAATGGCTGACACTACGATATGGACCTCAACCAATTATGATAACTGAAATAGGAATGTCTGACAATGGTACTTATACAAATGATTTAGACAGAGCAGATTTTTATGGGGTGAGTAGATTTTAGCAATTTCTTACTACGCTCATCTGTGTATCACGAAAAAGAAGTTTCCATAGTGAGTATTTGAATTAAAGAGGCAATGGATATTGTTTTTAACGGATCACAGATAATGGACTCCGTTTCACCCAAGAGGAACCCACTTGAAGTTGCAAACGACAAATTAAAAATCAACTGTCATCACTCGACAATACATCGAAACGTTGTTACCATAGTAACGAAATCAAGATTGGAAAAATAAAAACAAAATAGACGCCAGTGACCGGCAATGGTATATACGTAACGAGTGCGGAAAGTGACATTTTTCACACAAGTAATGTACACTATTTTTCCTACGACCATGCGATAATTGTAAAAAATATTGTTTAATGTAATGATTTTTTAAAAATGATGTTGACATCGGTGAGTGCGGAGATGAAATGAGTGAAATTCACTTTGCAAAGAATTATGTACACTATTTTCCTACGGCCATAAATATTTAAAAAGTACCTTAGGTTTTTCGCCACTATCAGTATCAACTTCCAACATAATAAAAAACCGAGACTAACACTTTTTGTTTCGAGTTTATCTCACAATATTATAATTCGTTCACACTTTTATGTAATAAATATTTCACTCACACTTCACAAAAACTATTTCTATGCTTTGTGTTATAATTTGAGAATTTTGACATAAGTCTACTTTATTATTTTTCACTTTTATAATTAGTATATATTTTTCACGACCACGCGATAAATTTACGAAATATGATGGTTTTATTTATTTGAAAACATCAATACTTAACTGTTCCTACCTACAACATATGATTATTTTTAGAATAATCAGCTTGTTGTGCAAAATATTTTCAAAATAACGCAGAAGACATTTTAATTCTTTATAATTTGATTTTTTCAAATTCCTACAGCTATACTATAGATTTACCCGAAATGAGAATATTCGACAGCTATCCGCGTCATGACAATTCGGAGAATGCTGGAGTAGACCGCGATTCGATTTCCGGCCGAACCTAGTTGTTTTTTTTATCACAAAATTTGGCGAATCTTAATAATTTTTGAACAGATTTTGTGTTATATTTGTAGTTATTACGTAGGTAAATTTAAATAAGAAAACCACGTTAATCGAATTCATGCGAACCGCGCGATATAATATCACACTATGGTAATATCATAGCGCACGGTACGCGTCACTATGATGATATGAGAAACTTTCCGCCAGAGTAGAGAGTGCGATATATGTTAATTTCCTATATGGTCGTAGGAAAAAGCTTTTTTCCGGTCCCTGACGTCCATTTACCAGTCTTGATCGGCAAAACGTTATTTTCTGGACGAAAAATTGTCCACAATGTGTATACTTTCTGGTCGGTCTTGAAAAAAAGCTTTTTCCGGTCCAAATGTAATTTGTGAAACCTTAAGAAAATTTGAACCAATCTCATCTACTATCCGTGCTTAGACATATTATTGACCGCTCCCTGGTTGTTCTCCTGCTGTGAGCTAATATTTTCCTTTCTTTTAGGACTATTTTTGTAATATACTTGAAGCAGTTGATGAAGGTGTTAATCTTATTGGAATCATATATTGGAGTCTGCTTGATAATTTTGAATGGCCTTTTGGTTATACGTAAGTAATCATTTTTCTCGTCTTCCTTACCGGGGAAACAATCCTTTGAACGCCAAAAATAGGGCGGAAAGTATTATTTAGCAGCCAAAGGGAAAGGAATTTATTACGTTTTTTAATTTAACGTCAGTGTATGTCAAAGTTTTTTGGTATATTTTCCTATTTTTTATGTTTATTCGGTAGGTGGAAAACGATTGTGTGCTGGAAACGCTCGCCCGTGCATCTAACAGTCTTGGTGAAAATAATTTAGAATTTTCATGAGTATATATTTTTTCATAAAAGTGGAATCCTTCAATTTAATTTAAAAAGTATCATGTTAGGTATATAACCGAATAAATGTTATTATTGCGTAATCTCATTTGGAAAATATATTATATTCAAGAAATTCCGTGGTTTCGTCTCAAAGAGTAGAAATAAAATAATAAAATACAAAGCAGTGGAAGCAAGTAATTCCTTAATGTTTTCTTTTATCATTATGAATGTTGTTTTCACAATGTTGTTAGTTGCTTTATCTTTATTTTACTTTTATTTCATTTTATTTATTTTTATTTTACAATATCATTATTTATTTTTGATAGTACTCACCTATGGAACAAATAAATATTTTTAGTTTATACAGTCGACGGAAAGCCTCTGTAACTAACAGGAGTATTAAAAGGGCAATTAACAATCTCGAACATTAAATTATGGCCCTCATTAATAAATATGCTGGTTAAATAACTATTAAAACAATGTGTCACTTACCTAATTAAAAAAAATTGGGATTTGATGCGAGACCGTAAAAGCACAGTATAAGAACGAACCAGTAGTATAACTCTTATAAATTTCATTCATAAATTGCCAGAGCTTTTGATGACCTTGAACGGATCGCTTTACGATTCACTTTACCATAGGCGTAGGTGGCATGAGTTTTAAAATGACTTGATCGTGTTAAATCTTTTTTCTTAAATATTGTAGAACAGTACACTGATGGGTGAATAAAACAATAGTCTTATACCAAATATTTATTGGTTTTTTCATATTACAATTTTCATTTTGTTATGTTTTTAAAATTTTTATTGACAAATTTTAATGTGTAATATAGTCTTACCCTTAAGAAAAGTTTCATTAAATATTTTGTTGGAAAGTCAACACAACAAACTCTGTTATTTAACTAATATTTATGAGTGATTCAACAATATTATCTTCCGTAGCAACTTTCTCAAAATTCATTTGGAATAATGTTTCTAATAATGAGATGGTATTGTACAAAATTTTCATGCGGCATATTCAAGTTTCCAAATGTATACTTATTCGTATTTTCATAAGCTCTAAGGTAACAGTATGAAGACGAATCGTCTAAATTCTGATACGCTTGTGAATACGTCTCACATACGCTGCATGTATGAATTTCCGAACATATTTCAATAACTAACCACAAAAGTAGCGAACAAAATTCTTTTCCGATAAATCATTTGTCTGAAAGTCTTTGGGCATTGCAGTATTTGATGAAAGGAATATTGTTGGGATAGCCTTTTTTGAAAGAAGTTTTCTTTTATGAGGTTGCATAATCATGTCTGGTTAAAAATGAGCACCACATAAACGATGACTACTAAATGTATAGAGTTTACAGTTTTGGCATTAAGTCAGGCCTATCGCATGAT
>CAJUYH010009444.1:13273-27032 GCA_910591685.1 Galerucella tenella
TGTATAGAGTTTACAGTTTTGGCATTAAGTCAGGCCTATCGCATGATTTGAGCCAAACTTTAGCTTTGAAACAAAAACAACAAATTAAATCAATGCATGAAACTAAGGCTCATAAATGTAATATGAAGATCAAATAATAAAGTGTTATACTAACAGTTTCTCACCTTTTTGAATCCTTTGGAAAAAGGTATAATTATCCATCACAATTATAATATTTATTGTTACATCCACGAACTACACACACAATACCCGTTTTCTTCTTTTTAATAGTATCCATTGCAAAAAAATGCTTATAAACTATAAAAATAATACCGAAAACCCGTAAAAATATAAGCTGTAATAAATAATTCGATTCGCAAATTCACCACTGGCAGTTTAGTTGGATCGCAGCACAGCACTGGCCGTCGGATGAGATACTCATCCGAACGACGTTGAAGGTCACAGAGAGCTCAGCAGTGTAACGTCACGAGATAACATACTGGCTCGTTCCTACACTGTGGTAAAAGTAAGAATTGTAAAAAATATCTCATAAGGCTTGAATATTGCCAACATGGATATTTTAATATAATGACAATATATGAATTCCAACCAATTTCCTTTAGAGCTTCAGTCGTTGAGTGAAAAGTTTTTCAGCTCAAATATTTAGGAAGGATGATTAATATTGATATGATCACAGGTACTCTTTTGCATACAGACACACTTTACAGTGACTCGCCATTCTATAAATAAAACTTAAACTAATAAACAAACCATTTTATCATATAAATTAAAAAGCTGAGGCATTTTTCCATGGAAATAATAATTTAATTTCCTTTGAAAAAAAATAATGGATGAATACATGGAGTTTCCATATTTGTAGATTTGGATTGTTCTATATTTAAAGATTCTGACACTACCATTAATATCAAAATTCTATTTCAGCGCCCATTTTGGACTGTATCATATCGATTATAATGATCCACAACTACGCAGACGTCCAAAAACGTCCACTCTTTTCGTTCATGAACTATCAAGAACTAGAAAACTGAAGTGCGAAAAACCAAGAAGAAACTGGCCGGGTCTGGTGAAACTACCGGGCTACAAAAAAGATCGCGTAAAGCAACAGGGATACCATCCTCTTCCGCGTCCACAGCTTCTTCCTTATATGAAGGATATATTAAATCGTTTTTATTCAGATGTAGAATAATATCAAGTTTTTAAATGTGAGTTTTGTGAAGAATAAAATGAAAGTTCATTTAAATTTAGTTGTTTCATTTAAGTCTAGTCTAAAGCTCATTTTCTGCCCTTCTGACACAATATACTATCAACTAAGGTGCCGTGTGGTTGGTTTAAAAATTGTAGATCATACCGACCCCCTTTTAATTGAAAATTGTAATTCAATATCTGTCGGGGTATATAGCCAAAATTGAAAAATTCTACTTGTTCTTTGAACCTTGCTCTACAAATTGGTATACTCCGATATTAGAGCAAGTCCGCGATTGGCAATTAAGCGCTCTTTCAACGTTATCTCTGCTCTCAACGTTGTAGGCAAGCCTCGATCACCGCGCGCCGAACGCAGGCCGATCTGTTCTGTCGCGCATTATATTATATCTTTAACTTACTACTCACTGTTGTATAAAATTCCGTCTTGTGAATCCGCAACAACAAGGAAGTTTGTTGATAAAGTGTCTGATGTTGTCTGAGCTTTGAAAGAAACCCCAGTCGAATTAGACCAGTTCATAAAAGTAACAAGATCTTTGCAAAGTTAACTCTTAAGCTATTTTAACAAACATCAGTAGCATTAAATGGATTTCTTGTAAAAGTATTATTTAATTTATTACAATATATTGATAGTATCATACATTACATACACAAAGCAAGGGTTATTTCAGTATAAAATTTTAAAAATAAAAACTTTTTAAAAGGAAAATTTCTCTTATCAATAAATAAAAATAAATCAAACTAGAGAAGACAGTTTGAAATTTATGATATAACCAATAAAAAATAAACTAAAATTTGAATTAAACTTGACAAAATAAAAATAAACAAATCACCTGAAATATATTTGAATTTTAAACCGAACTTTAAACATAAATCTTGATAACTTCTTTCTAATTTATTAAAATCCTTTTCACATAATTTCAGAGTCTTCAAAAGCTTTATAAAAGTTTCTTGGCTAAAATTAATATAAGAAGAAAGAATCTGAAAAATAAAAAAAATATTAGTTAGGTTATAAAATCTGACACTAGTAAAAATAGAAAGAGTATATTTATCAACATAGTTAACTAAGAGTGAACTTAGATTTGTCAACTCGAACGGAAGAAAGGACCTTAGTAACAGAAATAAAAACAAATGTCAAATGACTTTTAAAATTTTGGAATTAAACGATAAAAACAACAATGAAGTATTTAAAGACATTAATAATAAACTTTCATATTAAAAAAAGAACATAAAATTAAACATTCAAGTCAAGTAATAAAAATTAAAAATTATTAAATGAATTTGATTGGTCAGCTGATATAAAAAAAACTTAAAACTAAGAAACACATGGTTGTTGATTAAAAAAAAGATAATTACGTTGTTATTGATTAGGAACAGGGAAGAAAGCGTGACTTAGCTAAAAGAGATACAGAATTGGAAAGAAAATTTCTTTTTCTACTACCGTGCGCTTTAACCCACTTTCCCGCACGCATTTTAGCTTTGAAAGTGTCACTTTCTCGCACTAGTGCATAAGTAAAATTATGCAAATTTTGACCTTATTGGATAGTTTTTTACTTCGTAAGTTATAACTATTCTTACACCAGGTGAATAAATAGTCCATCAAATAAAATCAACATGTTTTCCAGGTTTTTGTTGCATTTTTAATTTTCTGAAAATATAAAGTAATGAAAATATTTTGATATAACCTTGTAAATTCTTTAAAGTAGTGTCACAAAACAACTATCAAACCACCCGGGTTTGATATAAGAAAAATATATCAAATAAAATTCTTTCATCTACAAATGACTTAAAATTGTTGCCGTCACCCTCATCTTCATCTTTATGTGACCTGCAAACGATGCCATCCTCATCAACGTCATTCACTCACCAGTTAACACCAAATAACTCCACTGGACCGGCAATTTTAAGTAATTCACAGAATGCAACAAATTGTGTTTCTAATATTAATATTTATAATAATAATTGATAATATTAATAATAGTTTTTGGTCTTAGTTTTTTATATGTGTGTTAAAATAAAATAAATTTTGAAAAATGGGTTGATATACTTTTTTGTATATACGGTCGTAGAAAAAATAATGTTCCTAACTCATGCGTAAAGTGTCTTTCCCGCCCTTGACCGCTTGCCCGAACTCCGCTTCGCGTCGTTCGGGTCAACTGCAGTCGCGTGCGGGAAAGTATCACTTTCCGCACTAGTTAGGAAAATAACTATTTTATGTTGTTAAAATAATTAAAATTTATGTCACAATAAAGTAAGAAGTGAAAATATATAGTGAAAAAGTGTTACTAACCTTTTACAACAAATTCCTGTTAAAATTCTATGGTAAATATCCACTTAAATTAATGAAACCTTCAAATAAACCGTAAATGAAAACTATAAGAGGCCATTTATACTGAAAATTCTCCAAACTGACGACGGAATCACAGCGAAGCAATCCCAATCAAGGACTGACAGGCCCAGAGAGATCTGAAACATGAAAGGAAGTAATTATTAGAATTTCAAAACGTAGAAGAAAAAAGGTATTTGATAAACTATAATTTGAATCATCAACTTACATGTGTGTGGTGATAATAAAAATTTGATATTTATTTCTCATCATTGTAGTCGCGGAATCGTCCATTTTAATAAAAACAGATGTTTTCAACCAGTAGCATGAGAATAATTTGTATATTATCCCTTTTACATATTGTATGCAAACGGAGTTGCATAACTTGTGTAAGAACTAGATGTTAATTTTCATTAGTATGAATGTTCAGGAGTGAAAGACCATTTAGGTAAGAATTTTAAAAATTGTCTTTGCATATTTACCTACTTTCCAAATCTGTATTAATACGCCTTACAGTAAAATAATAAATTTAATAATATTTAACAGATTACAAAACTAATTTCTTCCATTTCGATAAGGTTGGCAAAACTTAGCTCACTACCAAACAATTTCAAGGGCAAGGTCACAGGGCCGGCCTGAAGAGTTTCAAATATAATTAAAGTCATGAAAATAAAAAAAATAAAAAATGATAAGAAAATTTCTTTTTAAAATTCAAATGAAATATCCAATACCTGAACCCAACCTGAGTATTAAAGAGTTCTCAAAGCCGGTATGTGGTGTATGATACAAAAAACTATAAAATAAATTCCTTAAAATAATTGGCGCCCAACAAATAAATACATCAATACAAACAAAATAAAAATTTAATAATAATAATAACACACAACACACAGAAAACACAAAATCCATATCAATATTATATCAATATAATAAATTTGCAAGGTTATCTATTAATCACATTTGGAAAAACTCATTTAATAAAAATGGAAATCCTCAAAATTACAATAAAATTGAATTTTATTCAGCTTTGCCACGAATATTGTGGTGGGCTTTCCATTCATTCTAATTTAAGTAGAAACTACTGCAAAAATTTTGAATTAATTGAATTGCCACCAGCCAGTTATAAAATAAAACATCACAAGAAATCGATTAGTTTAGTTTTGTCATTATTGTGAAATATGTGCGTCCTACCATGTTCGTTGTTTATACTCTTTACCTTTTCGTAAGTTTAAATTTTTCTACCAATCATCAATCAACTCCAAGAATTCCCAGTTGCGGGAGTAACTTGCCCTATCTTACATTAAGTTGAAATAAATAAATTCCTGATAATTGTTTGCGGGAATTTTCATACCACCATGACATTCTGGGTTGCTAATGCTTGAAGATGTGAGTTGTGTAAAATAAATCACACTTATAGCAGCTTCACCTTCAATATAAACTGCTAACTGTTCATTTTGTGTGTTGTTCCAGTTTCATCTCCATCAGTTTTCAATTTAATGACGATCCGAATGGTTATCAACCTCCGAGGTATTTTCCGCATCATCCTTTGTACAAAGATTGGCATCCACCATATTATGGACCTCCATTTGGAGGAGATGGTGAAGAATTTTGGCATGGTGACCATAATAACTTTAATCCGTTTTATGGAGATCATGGAGCAAATGGCGATCCCCATAGACCAGGTGGCGAAAATTTTGGATGGCCTTTAAATAACCCGATACAACAGGGGTCCTTTGAGAATGAAGCTCCTAACAAGTATGTAGCACTATGGTTTTTAAGAAACGACAATTTAAACTGTTGTACACCTTTCATGGAAAGAGGAGCTGGAATATATAGAGTGTTTTATTCATAAATATATGTTTAGATTAAATTTTTTCACCAAAGTGGTGATACTGAGCTGTTTTTTATCAAATCTATTATGAATATCTGACATTTTTAAGATGCTTCTTAATATTTTAATCTTATCAACAGATATTTAGGAGCTGTACTTTTATATCCCTTAAGATACGAGATATTTTATACAACTTTACATCCAAAAATTATATGTACTATTTCACCATCAACTCGATAACCAAACGATAGATTTAAATTATATGAACCCTCTCCATTAAACTGTCCACTGAACTTAAATTGGGAATTTTAACATAAACTCTGTGATACTGAACCTTGTTCTTAACACCATCAGCTAGAATTTCATTTTACGTCTCATGTTACACTCAAAAAAACCATCATTAACCAAAGTTATTATAACATTTTTGATATTTTACAGATCCGGATCAGGTTATCTGAAAACTCGTGGAATATTTTCCAAAAATATGCTATTTGGTGCAGCGACTTCTGCCTACCAAATTGAAGGTGCATGGAATGTAGACGGAAAAGGACCGAGTATATGGGACGACTTCACTCATAGAGTACCATCACCAATTAGAAATAATGACACTGGAGATGTAGCTGCAAATTCATATTACAGATACAAAGAAGACGTTCGTCTCGCTGCGCAGCTTGGCTTAAAAGTTTATAGATTTTCTATATCTTGGTCCAGGTGAATATTTCAGTGACTCTGAACTTTTTAATGCATCTAGACAGACAGTACTCGGCTAATTTGGAACTTATTCCAAAACTTACAGATTGTTTGTACCTTTATATAGAATATTCGAATGTAATAGACTCCCACTTGAGGTTGCAGTCGTATGCATCTCTCAATCTCGTGTCATTTTTTCGAATTTTAGTGTCAATTAAACTCAGCAACTTGTCGAAGTCCGATATTTAGGCTAAACTCAGACGGATCACAGCGTCACGACAACTTCATAAAATGTGGTTGTGGCATCTATAGTACAGGGAATGAAGCTCAAAAAAGGTAAAACTTCGCAATTTTTTCGTCCAGCATGGATTGACTTGAAATTTTAACAGGAGGTAGGTGATAGCCGAAGGTTCAAAATCTATATCGAACCGAAGTGTGCTAAACGGATTTTAGGGGTGAAAACTACCCTTATTTGTCAAAAATCATAAAATAACATTTTAAACCTGAAAATGGGTAAGATTTGGTTTGGATAAGTTGAATAATGATTGTTTTGAGCTTTGGAATACAATTTCATCATATTTCAACCCTTGAAAAGCAGCCCCTGTTACAGCTTAATGTAAAAAAAATCACGAATCCTTAAAAAATGATTTCGCCTCTGATTGATTTGCTTAAAAATTTGGGATTAGGCTCAACTCACCCTCTGCTTTATATATCATGTCATGCCGACGAACCCTGATTGTTTCTTAGGGGTGAAAACTACCCCTAAATGTCAGAAATTAAAAAATAGCATTATAAATCTTAAGATAGGTGAAAATTGGTTTGAATTAGTAAAATGATGAATTTGTTACATTTCAAAATACAATTTTATACTTTTTCAACCCTTAAAAATCAACTGTTATTAGTGTAAAGCTACGGTTTGTTAGGAGAGTTCGCTAGCGAAAAGTCGGCGAAATTCGGCTGCGTAAAAATCTATTCAATGATTCAATTCAATGAGCCATCCGCATTGTTCGACCACCGAATTTCGGCAGAAATTTTGTTGACGTCTGCGTACGCCGAATTCATCTGTTGCTGTTAGATTTTTCCGCAGTCGTCAATGTAAATTCAAGCGATTCCAACATGAAGTAATATCTTCTGATATGTAATTTAGAACTACTTCATAGATCTCTACAGACACTCTGAAGTATTCCCGGAATTTTGCTTCATTTCCAAAGAGTCGTCTTTCTATTAAAAGACTAAATACCCCTTCCGTGTTTCTCTTTAAAAATAAATCGTTGACATCTCGGTTTCTTTTCTTATTGTATACACAAAGTGTCACCAGTTCTTCCTCCTCCTCTTCTTCTTCCAAAAGAACAAATGCACATATGGCACGATGCAGCTTGTCAGACATCTTGGCTGATAAATCCGTTTATTCGAATCGATTTTCAGCTCAGAACAACTTTAGAACAATCCATATCGGCGCCGAAAACAATAAAACTTCGACCGGAATTTCGCCGATTTTTCGCCGGAGAATTCTCTAACAAACCGAAGCTTTATATGTAAAAAAAAAATTTTGCCAAGAGAAAAATAATTAATGCTAATAGGGATTTGCTCAATAATTCTGTTGTAAAAAAATGTGTCACGTGCATTAAGTAAGTTTTCAACCTTTAAAAACCACCCTTCACAACATTGCAATTTTTATAAACTATTGTAATAGATATAAATGGAAAAAAAGTAGATTTAAGTACAAAAAACAATTCATTAACATAAAAATGCGCTGTATTTTCACATAGATTAACATAAATAAATGATTACATTAACAATTACAAATACAAATACAAATACAAATATGATTTTTAAATATCTGTATCATCAGTTTGATCTTCATCGTGGTCGAAGTCATCTTTATCTTCTTCGATCACTGGTGGACTATTATTGCAGTCTTCACCTGAGCACCCAGAACAAGTGGAATTGCAATATAATCCAACTTTTATTTTAACGTATTTCCTTCATTTTTGATGATAAAAAGTTTATTCAAAAACAATTTTGTAGAGTTTTTGAAGAACTACAAGGATCTGTAAGTTAAATCTCTTTAGACCCTTTCGTTTTAAATGGGGTGAGTTTAAAGGGCTAAAAAAAGGTGGTGCTGTTGCGTAAATAGACGTTTTAAACGGCTATATCTCGTCAAATATTTACTGTACAAAAAATCTACTCACAGGAAAATTTGTGTCATAAAAAAAGCTACAATTTTGTTTTTTAACTTTGCTTGTACCTCTAATATTTTCGGAGTTATTTTGAAAGAAAGGGTAAAAAATACAAAATTATGGAAAATAACTTTTCACTTTAAGCCATAATTTTTCGAAAACTATGAATTTTAAATTTGTTAAACTTCTTGGACATATTAATCATACATGTACAAGGAGAATAGCACAAGGGTGAAGATCAATTTTGATTAGGGGGGTAGTTAGGGGGTTGTTTTCACCGATTTTCTTGTATAAAAAATTCAGTACTGACATTATTTTTGTCATAATTCATTCAATTTGTATGCTACAGACCTTTTTTTTAAAGAAAGGTCTAATTATGCTCTTTGAAAAAGATTCTATGAGTTTTCTACGAAAAATGCATCATTATATTTTTAATATAACCACGACCTCCGCCCACTAACAACCACAATTATGAAGTTGTCGTGACGCGTCGCTGTGGTCCGTCTGAGTGTAGCCTTACTTCTTTACCTCAGTGTAGGTCCAGCGCAAAACCACTTTTTCTTCGGAAAGCAAAATTACGCTCGCCGCTGCTGCGAACTTCAGCCGTTGAATCCGCGATTTGCGCAGCTCCTAACATTTTTACAGCTAATGATGGCACAATGGTGGATTTTACTACTATTATTAATATTTATCATTGTCGTATTTTGACTATTTATTTTATATTTTCAGGGTACTACCAACTGGATACAGTAACGTTATTAATTATAAAGGTTTGGAATATTATAAAAACCTAGTGAGGGAAATAAGAAAATATGATATGATCCCCGCTGCTACGATCTATCACTTCGATCTACCGAAGCGTCTATTCGACGATGGGATTCACTGGACCAACGCTAGTGTAATCACACATCTAGTAGATTTCTCTAGAATTGTAATAAAAAATTTACCCGAAGTAGGATTTTGGTTTACTATTAATGAACCTAAACAGATATGCCATTTGGGATATAGCAGCGACATTTTTGCACCAGCTATTGAAAGCGATGGTCTGTTGGAATATCAATGTTCTTATATAATTTTAAAAGCTCATGCCGCAGTATATCGCATGTATAAAAGGGAATTTCCACATTATACAGGTAAGTGAATGGTAACTTTCTATTTATAGATGGTTACTTAATGAAAATATCTTGATATATTAACAATGTATTGTTCGTTTGTTGATTTATGTATGAGCAGAGTGAGATTTTTGAGTGTAATGGGGAAGACCACTAATTTTCAAATACAGCAAAATCGTGATCTCCATGACTAATTGATGATATAATGATGTAATTAAACGTTTTTAATTGTTTTATAATATAAATAATGTATGAACAGCCATTTTCATAATGTACTCCTAAAATTCTTAACGACTTTAAGACTAAACCACTCCAGTGAGTTTCATAAAACCACTTTAGTCGTTAAAGTCCCTTTTACTATAAAGTGAGGTTCTAGGTACGTCACTACTTTAATCTTTAAAAAAATTTGTTTTGTGTTTTGGAATAACATAAGTACTGGAATATTCAAAAAAGTGTAATGGACACGACAGATTCAGATATTTCAACTGACTCCATGATATCCCAAGCTCGGATGAAGAAGAAAACATAGTGTTTGGAATTCGTCGTCCAGAAATTACCCGTTCTCTAGGAAGTATACCGCTTGTTGCTTTACTTTCAATAATATGTTTATATTTTGAAATTATTGCGGGCAATGATAATTCTTCTCGTTTAGTGAAATTTGACCCCCAACCCTTTCAAGCCGGATTTTTTTCTCTGAATTGGTTATAGATTATCTATTTATTTGTTGTAGGCTTTATTCATTTAGTAAAAAAACGAATGGGAACTTTTTTTCAACATCGGACGCCATTTTGTCTGGTATATATTTGTCCCAGTCAGACTTTTTTAGTGGGTAATGATTGACCCAATAGTCCAAATATGATTCGTTTAGTCATATAATACTTTATAATTTTCTTACAAAAATGACGAACCAAAGAAAAAAAATAAATGAATAAATGAAACAAAACTTTATTCTTAGCCATACTAAACTCATGGCCATAAAAGTATAAACAAAACCGTAATGGCTATACCAAGCAAACGATAAAGGTAAACAAAATGTATCAAAAAAAGTATAAACAAAAACAAAGCGTTCGCTTCATCTTGAAGCTCTTTTTCAGTCAAATGTTTTCGGCTCATCTGCAAAAAAAGAGGCCTGTTGGGACAAAAATGTCCCGGTACCATATTATTACAATATTGGATAAAAATTGGAATTGGACTAAAAATAACTTTAGACAAAATGCACTGGATTACATTTTAATTGTTGCTTATATTTTTCAAGTTGGGAACAACAATATAAACATTTTCACTCCTAACCTGTAATTTTTTTTCCAAAAAATGACAGAACTTTGAACGTGAAGATAGCCAGCTGTTAAAATTTTCACAATCAGGTTTATCAGTCTGCACCACAAAAAGTAAAAAGCTAACTTTACTTAAAGTAACCAAACAAGTTGATTATGAAAAAAGATTACTAAAGAGTTCTTAAAGTAAGTTTATTTAAAGTGACTTTAAGGAGTTTATTATGAAAATAACCCTAAATTAAGTAATTTTCATTCCATACATAAAATTTAACGCACCATCTGTAAAGGCTACTCTCATTGGTGTAATGCAGTACTAGTCCCAACCGCCAATCAACCTTAAGCCGACCTATCATAGAAGCGCAGTAAGTAGCTCTGCACTTGAGTCGTTCAGTTTCCAACCAATCCTGATCGTCTTTATGTTTGGGGCTAGTACGTCATACCACCTCCCATTTAATTCGAACATTTTTTAGTTTTGAATCAATATGTTGCTTGGGAAAAGGAAGGAAGTCTGTTTAATACGATTTTGACACATGATATTGTCTGTACACTCAACCATCATTAATAATTGATTGAAATATATTTGAAAGGATTTCATCTCTTAGTAATTTTCCCCATTGCTAGTAAATAATTGTATCGGCAGAATATAATTAAAAAGTATGAGCATTGTGCCTGGAGGTACAACGGACCGCACGTGAAGTTCAAATATCATCATCACTATTTTTTTTGTCTTTTATATTTCAACACTAGCTTAGTAGAAAGATATAATAAAAGTTTATTTATAAAGATTTTTTCAAAAATAAATTTATTTCGTCTAAAGTTGTAACCTTTTACAACGCCGGAAAATATTTGGCTAACTTTAATTTTTTTGGTTCTTTCAGCAAAGATGACATTAATCGTCGACTGTTCCTGGATTGAGCCATTTTCTAATTCTACAAGTGACGAAGACGCAGCTGAACGACAAAGACAATTTGAGGTTAAAATTATAATTTATATTCACATACTTAATATTGTAGGGTATATGATGGCAACAAATTTTCACCTTGGGCCCTTTTCTCTCTCTAATAAATAATATTTTTTGGCTCTGCTCTATTTTCCATGAGAAAGCAAAACAAGCAACGAGAGCTCTTATATCTGTTTTAACTAAACTTAAAATTGACTGCATGCAAACAAGGTTACAACTTTTTGACGCACTAGTTACAAGCACAATGTCCAATTGTATTTCTGTTTGGCACTTCGTTATGCTGATATTCTTCAGCAAGTCCAAGTTCAATTTTTAAAACGTATCCTTATGTTACCTGTGTCAACACCCAGCTATATAGTTAGAATAGAGTGCGGTAGAAGCAAAATCTTATATAACATATTAAATGGACGTTAAACTGGTTAACGAATAACTAATATTTATTTTATCATTGTAAACAGGTTTATATATTGTTCTCACCCTTTCCATAAAATTGTAAAGATTTTAAAAGGAAATAAACTATATATCCAATAATCCAATTCCTACTCATTATTTCTCCCATTTTCTCCGGTTTTCTAATTGAAACTCATTTTAGTGCGGTCTCTACTATAATCCAGTGTTTAACGGTGATTGGCCGGAAGTGGTAAAAAGAAGAATCCACGATAGAAGTTTAGCAGCAGGTTTTCCTAGATCAAGATTACCAGAGTTCACCCGAGAAGAAATCGAATATATAAGAGGTACCGCCGACTTTTTAGCTGTCAACCATTATTATACGCAATTAGCTAGAGACGTTCGTGAAGCTCCTCCTAACGAAACGAGCTACAACGCAGATCTTGGCGTTGCTGATTCTTTTGATCCTTCATGGACAGTAGAGTCCAACGGAATCTTTGTGGTAAGTATTAATTCTAGCATAAAAATGTTTGATCCTATATACCTCATGCTTAAAACACTTGTATGGATGTCATTTTAGGTAAGCAACATATCACCTTGCACAATATTTTTCCAGTTGGATGATAAAATATTGTATCTTACTTTTGTTAAATGCACTAGTACTGCTGCAATTTAGCGCACAATTGCCCAACAATCAATCAAAACTACACCTTCAGTTTCTTTAAATACCTATTTACTCCTGGTTTCCGCAAAACATTTGTCTATAACACCCATGGTTATTACAAATTTCTCTTACTTGAAATGTATCCTTGAAGTGCCACAATATCGACCTAACATGCCGTCTTGCCAGTCCAAATGACTTAAATGTAACAATAAATTATGTTATTCTTCTGGTGCTCCGCAAGGTTCAATCCTTGGACCACTGTTTTTTTTTCAGCATTTCATACAATAATTCAATAGCCTTCTTGGTTTGCGTCATTGTTTGTGACGTATATATTTTATTTGCTATTTTGACATATAGCTAACCTTAAATTTGATAAATAAAATCATCAGGAAAGTATTCAATAAAATTCGAAAAAACTATAAAGTTAATAATTACCGGCTTCTTTTTTTAACTGAAAATACTTGAGAGCTTTTAAAATGCTGATGTTTTTCCGTGTATCTAGGCATATTTTTGTTTTATCCAAATACATATAACAATAAGCGATTAGTATTCACTTTCCATAAATAATAATTAACCGTAAGCAACAAAGTACAGACCTGACGAGAACTGTCAATGGGACAATAGAAAAAGACGTGAGACATATTGTCGCTACGAAAGATACGTCTGCATCCTATTTTGAATGATATCGAAGCCATTGTGGAGTTTCAAAGGAGGTTAACGATGAGGAGATTTGATTGTTCAAAAAGAATCATTATCATTGATTGTTTATGCATGTTAATTCTTAACCTTCTAAATACATCAGTGGCTGCTGACTCCTGTTTACTGCAGTGGGAGTAGCGCATGCAAAATTACCGGAAAAAGTGTCCACCTTTGATTGAAACCGTTGACGCATTTCCTGACAATGGCTCGTTTTTGTCCGGCCACCCTGTACTGTTAAATATAATTTACTTGCAACAATTTGTAGTCCAAGTGACTAAATAAGGTTATTTGTCTGGGACTGCGCAATTTTCAATCCTTGAATTACCGTTTTTAAATATCTTTGAAATGACACAATAAAAAACTTGATAATAAATGACGTAAAACGTAACATTGTCAACATTTGTTAATTTTTAGAGTGTTCCTTTTGGTGTTCAT
>CAJUYH010009446.1:0-13756 GCA_910591685.1 Galerucella tenella
TCTTCAAGCCATGAACCATAAAGATTGCACTTTTATTTATTAGACATTCATTCATTCAAACGTTTGGGTTGTGCTCAACAGCCCGGGCACTTGACCTAAGTCATTGTACCATTCCCAATGTTATCTACTTCCACTCCAAAAGTTTCGTGTCCTCTATATAGGCCACTAGCTTATTTGGGGGGATTCTAAGTAGTTCTGATGGTTGTATAGTTTCCTTTCCAAAATGCTTCTGTCTGAGTCCTTCTAAGTTCTTACATGAGCAGAATATATGAATAGGTGTTTCATCCCTTAGTTCGCACTTCCTACAGAAAGGTTCACTGACTATTCCCATTCTGTACAAATGTTTCCTTAGAGTGCAATGTCCAGTAACCAGGTCGGTTACTGTCTTCAAGTGTCTCTTGCTCAGTTTCAATAAACTGGTTGAGAGTTCTTTGTTTACCTTTTTCAGTAGACTTTTTGTGTGAAGATGACCTTCTGTCAACCTCCATTTAATTTGGTGTTCTTTGTCTAGCCAGTTCCGGATTTCCCCTCTTATGTAATCCTTTGTGATTCCACAGAACGGTTCCGGACCTATAAAGTCTCCTTTAGAGCCTTGTTTAGCTAGCTGGTCCGCCAATTCATTACCAGCAGTCCCTTCATGTCCCGGCACCCATACTAGAGACACTGTGTTGTCTCTTGCCAGCTTATTAAGGGACTCTTTGCAGTTTTTAACCAGTCTAGATTTCGTGGTAGGATTGCTGATAGCCTTCAGCAATGCCTGGCTATCAGTGAATATTTTTATTCTTTGTCCGGTATAACCCCTCTTGATATTTTCATCAATACAGGCTATAGCAGCAATTGTTTCTGCCTGGAATACAGACGTGTATCTACCAAGGCTGAAGAACATTTTCTTCCTAGGTCCATTTATACCAGCCCCAGTGCCATGGTTGGTTTTAGATCCATCAGTGAACCAGCTGATATCCCCGGGATTTCCCGAGTGCATCACCTGTTGCCTAGATGGAATGATAATATTCACTCGCTCAGTGAATATATTCTCTGGTATCATACTATCCAGACCCATCTGAAAGTTTGGTTCGTCTAGTATTGTCCCAGTTATATCGGTATGTCCCCCACGTACATTGTTCGGGGTCCACATGCCTCCCGATTTCAGTCTAAGAATCGCCATCATCGCCTCTGCCCTAACAAAGAGTTCCAGAGGAGGGAGGCCTATAAGGGCTTCCATTGATGACGTGCCCGTGCTGTTCATTGCCCCGGTAATACCGAGGAGAGCTTGTCTTTGGATTGTAGCCAATTTGTTCTCTACTGAGGACACTTCTGTCCTTCTCCACCAGACTACCGTTCCATAGGTGACCGTAGGCCTAATCACTGTTGTGTAAAGCCAGTGTACCACCTCAGGTCTTATTCCCCAGGTTTTTCCCATAACTCTTCTGCATTGCCAAAATAGTCTGGTTGCCCTGGTAGTAGTTCTTTCCAGGTGTGCCCTCCAATTCAATTTAGAGTCGAGGGTCACTCCCAGGTATTTCACCTCTTTGGATATTTCGAGTGCTTCTCCGAACAGTTGTACCCTGCCCTCTGGAAGAGCCCTTCTATTCGTAAAAGCAACTAGTTTGATTTTTTTTGGATTGACTGTTAGGTCCTCTTTAAGGCACCAGTCTTCCACAATTCGCAGTGCTTCTTGTAAGACATTTGCGACCGTCTCTGGGAATTTTCCCTGGGTGACAATCACAAGGTCATCCGCGAAGCCCTGCGTCCATATGCCTTGATCATTTAGTGTGCAGATCAAGTCATCCACAATTAAATTCCACAGTAGTGGTGAAAGTACTCCACCTTGAGGACACCCTTTAGTTGTCCTGACGGTGTACGTTGTATCATGCATATGTGCCGATATTCTCCTATGTTCAAGCATGGATCTTATCCATCTGCATGTGGTGTTGTTTGTCCCTCTCTTTTCGAGGGATTTGTTTATTGATGACATCGAAGTGTTATCAAAAGCACCTTCGATGTCTAAAAATGCTGCTAGGGCAAATTCTTTTTGGTTCAGGCTCCTTTCGAGTCTCGAGACCAAATTATGCAGAGCAGCTTCTCCTGATTTCCCTGCCTGATAAGCCCATTGCAGTGTGTGTAGAGGGATGCTCTTAAGCACTCCTTCTTGCAGATGCATCTGTATTACTTTCTCCATGGTTTTCACCATGAATGATGTCAGACTGATTAGTCTGTAGGATTTGGCCTGGGTGTAAGTTTCTTTCCCTGGTTTGGGAATAAACACCACCCTTGACTCTCTCCATGCAGTTGGTATATACCCTAAAGCATGGCTACTGCGTAATAACAAAACTAAAGGACCCATGATGATGTCAATCCCCTCTTGCAGAAGCTTGGGAAATATGCCATCTGGTCCTGGGGTTTTGTAGGGGTCAAATGAGTCTACAGCCCATCTAATAAGATGTGGTCTGAAAATCTCATTTGTTATCTTCCAGTCCTCTTTGGTAGCCCTCGTTTTGACTACTGGCCTGTTATCATCGCTCGAATCTATCCTTGCCGAGCCCGGAAAGTGCACACCAAGAAGGTGCTCTAAAGCTTCCTCCTCAGTCTTTGTGTACCCTCCACTCGGCAACTGGATAGATCTTACATTATTAGAAGTGTCCCTCTTGAGAATTCTGTTAATTCTGACCCTGTCAGGGACACTTTGTATGTCCTCACAGAATTCCCTCCAGGACTTTTTCTTTGATTCTTTTATTTTTTCATTATACGCACCTAGTTTAGCCTTATATGCTCCCCAGTTGCCTGTTTTTTTCGCTTTTTTAAAAAGACGTCTTGTTTCTTTCCTTAGGCTTGTCAGCTCTTTATTCCACCAGATAACTTGTCTGGGAGAGCAACTTTCCCGTATCGGACAGTTATTGTGATAGGAGGTCACTATGGTCTGTTGCAGCCATGTAGCTGTGCCTTCTATCCCCTCGGCAGTTTTAGGTCTGCCGTGGTGTGTGCGGATTTTAGAAAGCAGGTCCTCTTTGTATGATACCCAATCGGTACTCTTAGGATCCCTGTATGTTCTAATAGCCGTTTTTTCTACATCTATTTCAAAGTATATATGGGCATGGTCAGACAGCGACGGTTCATCTCACCTCTATGACTGCTCGAGCATTATGTCATCTCAACGATTTAGAATAACCTCAGTAGAATTGGGTTTACTAAAATATGCCGGCGTTTAGTCTGATGCTTTGGAGAGGGAACTTTATATGGTATGGATGGTCTTTCAATGGTTAAGTAGGTGTCTAACGAATAGGTTACAAATGGTTAGAGTTCCGCATTATTATTCTCATACTTTTCCAATAACCGGAGGTGCGCAAGCGTTGCCCAATGTTTTATAGTAATTAATAATATTGAACATGAAGAATTATCAGTTGTAAAGAGTAAACAATTCCAACAATATAATTTATTGTGTACCTCAGAACCCGTTAACCATGAATATTTTTTATAATTGTCAGTGTTAAATGATCGATTTTGATACTTACCTGTTAACACTAATCCTTTCAAATCCGGTAGGGGCCGTTTAATTTTAAAAAAACACTTTTTTATCATATGTTAATCCACTAAATGGATTTTCTAGAAAATCAGCAACTAAATCACTAGCACATGAACTCATTTTAAATTTAAATAATATTCCAAATAGACTAATTAAGTATTCTAACCTTACTTCGCGTGGCGTCACTTAATTATTCCCGCTGATCATATAAAACAAAACAAACCCGCGAACCCACGCTCGTATTCGTGGTTCGTAATTACGAAAGGCTAGCCCACAGAGTGTTGCCATTTTTGCGTTTTTGACGGTATTAGCAATTGGGCTGGTAGTAAAAATGGCAACTGTGTTGAGTAACACTTGTTTCCAGAGAGATGCTTGTGGAATCTAGCATCAGAGCACTGTTGTCAGATTCTAAAATAAGTAGTGAAAACGGGGAATTGATTGTGAAATTAAAAAAATTTGGATAAACGGGATAAAATGAAGAATAATCAACAAAATATTTCTGGTGCTATTTGCTGGATAAATTGTTAAGGAGGCTGAGCCTCCTTCGAGGAGCCGCCACTGTGATAGTCGAGAACTATGGGACACTCTGGCTGTTATCAAAATATCCCGTAAATTTCCTTTCAGCAAATATCTACCAAATGAAAGGGATACAAATAAAATAAATTCCAACGCTACAAAATTTTATTATGGTGCTTAAACGTATACAATAAATAGGGCCTCTTATTAGACCGGTTGTTACACCAAAATATTTTAACCTAAATGAACGAAAAAATTACAAGTGATGACATTTGACAGCAAAATTTATTATCACAAATTCATTTAAAAATCGTAATGAGTATTTTTTTCGAAAAAAACAATAATCACAAAGGAATGTTGTTGACTTTTACACTAAGTACAAAAACTAACTAAGAAATAATCATTATTAATCTGGGGTTACTTCAACAAATCTTTCCCAAATTACAGTCTTAGAAAATGGAGTAATACTCACAATACTGAGAATTTAAAAATTACGGTTAATTTATAATAGAAAAAAAATGCCAATTCATTCGCAGTCTTTACAGCCAGTCTTCATTAAATTGTTGGCACTTATTTTTGGAAGAAGTTACCCTTTACGCTAACAGGAACAATTTAGATCACAAAATTACGAGGAATACTCAAAAGTATGTAACCCGGAAACACTGGTGACATAACTAAGAAATTAAAGCTGTGGTTTTATACATGTGAGGATGTGGATCTCCAATATACAGATTGCGAAAAAGTTTAATCGGTCATACGATGTACACAAATACGACAAGGATAATATGAGAAAAACTACTTGAAAGAGAGAATAGAATAATTATGGGCAGTTGGCGATGGGCGTATTTAGTTCCAGAGGCTGGAAGAATGTTCATCGCCTCCCTATTTTAACCGCTGTTGCCAGAAGCGCAGATTAATTTGAATTACTAATATTCTGTGTAAAATAGGGGGGCGATGAACATCCTTCCAGCCTCTGGAACCAAATACCCCCAATTATTCTACTCTTTCTTTCAAGCAGTTTTTCTCATATTATCCTTGTCGTACTTGTGTAAATCGTATGCCCGATTAAACTTTTTCGCGATCTGTAGAATCTGTCAACAATTCAAGATAAATATCGCGCTATCGCTAAAATAAATATTTGTCCACTATTTCATCTCAATCAGTGTATATGATAAAGTTTGGTTAATGTTATCTGACATTTTTTGTACAAAAATGTTGTAAAATTGGGGAAGTTTTGAAACAATTTCGACAAAACAACGGAAAAATGACTATACCACAGGTGCAAAAAATTGGTTCAATCTTGCTATTCAAATTATAACATGCCAAGAGGTGTTTGTTTACAGCTTTCTTTCTCCATGTTGATTCGAGTAGCTACTCTAAAGCCTGGTCCAGACACAACGAATTATCGAATCAGACAAGTCGTATCAAGTAAAACAGCGCGCGTGGACCACAAAACGTACGTCTTGCATGATCGAAATAATTTGAAAATTTGAAGTGCGAGGCATCAATTTATGAAAATTGATTCGACAAGTTGGAGCGTGTGGATAAACTTTCGTTTTATCGGAAATTTTTTCAGTATATTTCCGTAGAACGTATTGCACTGCTTGTTGCTTTCCGTGTACGTATTTGCAATTGAAAATTTAAAAGCAATATGTCAGATCTTCATCAGTGCTCCCGAAAATTATCAAGAGAATTTATTGAACTCTATCGTGGTTTTCCTTGCTTGTGGCAAGTTAAAAGTGCCGAGTTACAGGCAACCATTCCCTCGTTTTTTTTTTAATTCTTTTTGCTTTTTATTGCAATGCAAATAGCATAAAGCGACCAAAGAAGCGCTTCTTCCACGACCGAAAACGTTTCGAAACTAAAATTTTACCGATTAGTTGGAAACGTATGAACGCGATTACTTTTGTACTTCTTGTCGAACGTTTTGCATGAACCAGGCTTAAAAATGTGTCTTAGGTTGGATACAGCGTTGCCACAGGTGGCCCAATCTGGACTTTTTTTTTTCGACGGAATGGCCCCTTGGCACTTATTTTCGAAATCTGGCCCGTTTTTCCCGCCTGTCCACTGTGAACCACAGACCACATATAACAAACTGTGAACTGACGAGAGAATTAAAAAGAAGAATTTGTCATTCTAGATTTTTGGCCGAATCGCGCAAAACGTTATGCAACGTTGCATTGCATTCAGTGTGGACGGGAAAGTGTGCACAAACGATCTTCTTTGCGCGTGTTCGTTGTTGCTCCGCTAGTTGTCGGTACATCAAAAGAAAACCGAGGCTCGTGCGCGTTTAGTTTGGACGAAGTTTTTGAAGTGAACTGTTAACAAAACGTTTTTTGAGCTTTCTTAATATGATCACATATTAAAATAAAAGCAGTGGCGGTAATAGAGTACACGCATATTTCATATTTTGCTTGGATATTAATTTATAATAGTAAATATGATATCAAAAATTACTAATAATAGGAAATGAACCAGTTTCCATTGGAAATTATGTACTTCCAAATTTTAAAATAAAATTTAAATTTCATTGCAGTTTCCGACCACAACCCGAGTATTTCCGAACGCTACCGATGATACGTGTGATGTTATATCTCTTGTGTTTACTTTTGTCAATATGGCGGGTATTGCATTAGGTTCTGTGTAGTTGTGTGTTTATATTGTATTTTAATGAGCTATTAAATGCTTCATCGACGTGTTTGTTGCAGAGCGGAGCAGCCGGTTTGGACCAAATTTGTTCGCTAACGTTGCTGCAACGTTCACAAATGCTCAGGGCGGCTTGGCGCAGTTCGGCGCGCCCGGTGTGGACTCACCTATAGAGACATTTCTCTATGGTTTGGTGTTGTTCCCAAATAAGGAAAATATGGAAGTTCCAGCACAGTTCAACACGAAAAAAAAAACTAGTTAAGAGTTGGCCCGAATTTCGAAAATTTGGCCCGGAATTTTCAGAGCCTGTGGCAACACTGGTTGGATAGTTAGCTTGAGCGACAATTTCATTTTATTTTTGATCATCTGAAGCATTTGTCGCATAGCTACGGTTAATCTTGGCATAAATCATAAAAGAAAGAGAAACTTTTTAAAATCAAATCAATATACAGCGTGTCCACGGATGCAGTATCCTATAGGTGAAATATTTGTTAAGTTTATGATTTTTCCCAGTTTTTTATAACCTATTAAAAAGACCAGTTGTTGTCAAGAAATTATTATTAGGATGACAGAAGAAAATTATGCGAAAAAAAAAATGTCACCGAAAACTGAAAAAATAAAGTTCAAGTGAAATTATCGAATTTTTGTCACGAACCGATCATATAAGTTCCTTCATCCACAGACATATATTTATTGCTCTCCTTGAGCTGGTCCTTCGTATAGCAGCCGTTTAACCAGGAAGAAGAAACGAACAATATTAATTTAGTGAAAAATGTTGTTCTTGATAAAAAGTTTTGCTTGTTCTGAAACCCCATAAAATGAAATAAAATTCTAATTTTTCAAAACCCGTCTTATTTTATGGCCGGTTTTATGAAAACCTGGAGTCTGACTTTTTGACATTTCTTCACATATCGGTTAATATCTCGGGAACCTTGAGGTTTACAAGGTTCTAGTCTACGCCATTCGATTCAGAATTGAATTTTCTGTAAAAATAGGAATTTTCCACATCAAAAAACCAGATATGGATTTTATAATTTTCAGGTTTTGAAAATTTTTCCAAGTCCACACGGAAACTAATTCGCGAAGACTCAAAATTTTCAAAATTCCTCCTTTTATAGAAAATTCAATTCTGAACCGAATGGCGTAGACTAGAACCTTGCAAACCTCAAGGTTCCCGAGATATTAGCCGATGTGAAGAAATGTCAGACTCCAGACTTTCATAAAACCGGCTATAAAATAAGACGGATTTTGAAAAACTTGAATTTTATTTCGTTTTATGGGGTTTTATAATAAGCAAAACTTTTTATCAAGAGTAACATTTTTCACTAAATTGATATTTAAAAATTTTACTCCTATAGCATACTCCATCCGTGGACACGCTGTATAACCAACTGTGAATTGACGAGAGAATTAAAAAGAAGAATTTGTCCTTGAAGATTTTTGGGAAGTTTAGTTCCTTACGTTAGGTTGGAGCGAGAGGGGTCGCGCAGCAAAAGATCTGACCGTTACGTTACGTTATGTTTTGACATTTCTTCACATATCGGCTAATATCTGGGGAACCTTCAGGTTTGCAAGGTTCTAGTCTACGCTATTCGATTTAGAATTGAATTTTTTATAAAAAGAGGAATTTTCCACATCGAAAATTCTTAGATATGGATTTTAGAATTTTCAGGTTTTGAAACTTATTTCGCTAACTCAAAATTTTCAAAATTCCTCTTTTTATAGAAAATTCAATTCTGAACCGAATGGCGTAGACTAGAACCTCGCAATCCTTAAGGTTCCCGAGATATTAGCCAATATGTGAAGAAATGTCAAAAAGTCAGACTCCAGGTTATCATAAAACTGGCCATAAAATAAGACGGGTTTTGAAAAACTTGAATTTTATTTTCTGGGGTTTCAGAACAAGCAAAACTTTTTATCAAGAATAACATTTTTCACTGAATTAATATTTAAAAATTTTTATACTCCATCCGGGGACACGCTGTATAAATTTTATTCGGGTGAGCTGCAAAATTAAAGACGCGCGCACAATTTTCAAACTATTAAAACAGCAACCATCCTATTTACAATTAAAAATTTCAGTCTTAAATTTGGGACATAAACTTTGGGATATTATTTGTATATTCAGTCTATTCAATAGGAATGTTTTTTTTACAATTAAATACTAATAAATGGAGGGGAGATTCAATTTCCAAAAAGTTTTTTTTTCCAAATTATACCAGTGTTTCCAAAGTCGATGATGAAGTTATTAAATCACAAAAATAAAACTGCGAACATCGTTCTTTTTCAAGATTAAAATCAAGAACGAATTGTTAAGTATTGATAAAAAAAAAAAAATAAAATATAAAATAAAAACGTTAAAAGAAATGAACGAGTTACACTTTGACACTTACTGCGGGTGTGCTTTCGGTAGCCGGTTCTTCGATTTTCTTTACTTTAATATCCTCTACGTTACTAGATTCGCCGTTTTGTTTGTCTTCTTTGTTGGCAGTGCCGTTTGTTACTTCTTTTGTAGCTACATTTGTTTCCTCTTTAGTACCGTTTGTTTCTTTTTCCACACCGTTCGCTAAATCACTTTTGTTTTCCTTTTCGACTACTGTTGAAACGCTTTCTTGACATTCAGCTTTGTCTTCAATTTTATTTTCTTTAATTTCTTTAGTTTCTACTGATTTTTTATCTTCCCCATTTTCTACCACTTTCATTTCATCAATATTCTTTTCCGCTGTTTTTTCAACTTTTTCGAGCGGTTCATTTTCTGTTTTTACCGAGTTCAGTTCTTTATTGTCTACTACTTCATTTTGTGCCTTTGAATCCTTCATTTCCGTTTTGGTCGATACTTCAGTTTCGTTTGTTTTCGTTTTTGTTGGTTCGTCAGTTACTGCCGATGTCTCAGTTTCCAATTTTGTTGACTCTTTTTCTTCCGTTTTTGTTGATTTTTCCGATTCTGTTTTTGTCAATTTTTCATTTTTTTCGTTTACTTCGCCTTTCGTGGAGTCTTCAGTATCCATGATTACCGATTCTTCTTCTTTCGTTTCTTTAGTTTTAGGTTCGTCTGTTTCCATAGTTGACTGTTTTGTCTCCTGTTTATCACTTTCATCCTGTTTAGATACGGTAGGTTCTTCAGCTTTTGGTTTTTCTACTTCCGCTGTCTGCTTTTTCTCTTCCGGTTTTTCAGATTCCACTTTCTTTTCCGTTTTACTGATTTCTTCATTTGACTTTTCTTGTGTTTCGTCTGCGCCTTTTTTTGGTTCCAATTTCTCGTCTTCTTTCGTTTCTGTTTTAGTAGCTTCTTTCGTTTCTACCTTTTCTTCATCGTTAGATTTTATTTTTTCTTTATTTGTTTCTGTTTTCTTCTCATTCGTTTCCATTTCTGCCACTTGAGAATCGGCTTTTATTGTTTCATTTATTTCTTTTTTTGTGTCTTCTTTTGGCAATTCTTTAGTTTCACTAGGTTCTACTTCCATTTTTTCGGCGTCTACTTTAGAATCAACTTTTGGTAATTCGGTTGTGTCGTTTACAGTTTCGGCGGAATTATTGTCGGTTTCCGTAGATTTTTTTTCCGCAGACGTACATTCTTCGGATTTCTGTTCAGTCTTGTCTTCAGGGATTGATTTTTGGATTTTTTTTTCTTCCACTTCTTCTGTAAATTTAGTGACAGTAGTTTCAGTCTTATTTTCGGATATTTCTTCAGTCTTTTCGGAAGTTTCGTTTGCTGCCTTGCCAGGTTGTTCTGCAAAAACAATAATTTAATAAATTTTTCCGCAAGAACTTTTTCTGTCATAAAAAATAATCGATAATTTGGTATATACAGTGTGATTTTGTTTGGAAGCACCCCTGTAAAATCCGCATTTCTCAACCGATTTTGATTCAATTTTTTTTCTTCATTAGATTCAGTATTAAAAACAGTATTCTGGTACAAATTTTCATAGTCCAATTTCTATTTTCAAGGCCCTCTATGTTAATTTTTCTTTGCCAAAAAAGACAAAAGTATATATTAGGCACCACTGGATTCAGGATCATCAAAAATGTTAATTTTTTACATAGAATGTAGACAAATATTTGAAATGGCAACATGGTAAACAAAAACTAGAAACATATTGCACAGTGAAAATTCGAAGCCGATAACTTAACCCGTTCTGAAGTTATAGCTTCTGAAAGTAACGTAAAAGTGTGCTTAATAATTTGGATTGTTGGCAAAGTAGTCTGTGACTATACGGTCATTAAAATTTCTTGCCTTCAATTTTTTTAAATACGTTTGGTCACTGCTCCAGTCTCAATAAATACTTTTTTTCAATTTTTTGCACTAAAAACTTCAAATACGGCGATCTGGAAGTCTCCGAACTATTTTTAGAACTTTAATTCTTTACGTTAGGTTGGAGCGAAGCGACAGGGGGTAATTTGCAAAAGATCTAACCGTAACGTTACGTTACGTTGCTGCGTTATGTGCCTTTGAGCCTCTCTCTCGTTTACGAAGCAGCGATTCATATCCTTCGGACGGGAATCGAACCCGGGCCTCCCGCGTGGAATACGAGCATTCTACCACTGAGCCACCGATGCTACATTAAAATTCTATGCAAGGCTGGTATTCGCAGTGCTGGTGATATACTTGAATTTATTCGGATAAATTTTTTACTATTATCTCCATAATACTGGCTATTAAATTGAACCATGCGATGAGCAATGGACATACGTTGCGTATCCCTTTCCTGTTCACATGCTCCGCTTCGAGAAAGAATTTACATATTAACAGTGTGTTCTTAATTTCTATTTCTATAGGAGAGAAGAATTGAAATATTTGGCCAATAGCAGTGTATACTGATCCTCGCCAACGGAGATTATCCGTCGCACATTAAATGTAAAAAATTTGCCTTCCAGCAGTGATCGATGATACAGGTTCTCGACGAGAATCACATGTTGGTAAGGAAAAAGGACTGGCTACTCGCCGTCCGGTAGATATTTAAATATTCCAATGAAGTTTGGATAGTGGCCAAATCGAGGGGTGAACCACTATGCCAAAAATGTGACAGTATTTCGCAAATAGTGTAATTTCGCAAGATTTCGCGTGATTTCCCGTGTTTCGCGCGACTTTAGTACCGGAAAATTTCACTATTTTGCTAATTATTGTGCATGATTGCGCAAGATTTCGCATGATTTCACGGGATTGCGCAAGATTTCCAATGATTTCGCAAATTTGTGACAGTATTTCGCAGGGTGGTTCACCCCTCGGGCCAAATATAACGTTACACAGCCCTTGGGATATAAAAACTGCAATGATTGTAAATATTGATGGATTCAACCTAAACATCGGGCTTGCTGGAGTCACGTGTCTAGGAAGGAAATTCCTCGTCAAAAGCCCTCAGAGTCTCTAACTAACGAAATACTAAATCTTAACAGAGGCTGGTTAATGAGTGGCAGTCGAGGGGTGAACCACCCTGCGAAATACTGTCACAAATTGCGAAATCACGGAAAATCGTGCGAAATTACGGGAAATCTTGCGCAATCCCGTGAAATCATGCGAAATCTTGCGCAATCATGCACAATAATTAGCAAAATAGTGAAATTTTCCGGTACTAAAGTCAGGCGAAACACGGGAAATCACGCGAAATCTTGCGAAATACTGTCACATTTTTGACATAGTGGTTCACCCCTGGGTGAATCACCCTGCGAAATACTGTCACAAATTTGCGAAATTACGGGAAATCGCGCGAAACACGGGAAATCTTGCGCAATCCCGTGAAATCATGCACAATAATTAGCAAAATACTGAAATTTTCCGGTACTAAAGTCTCGCGTAACACGGGAAATCACGCGAAATCTTGCGAAATTACACTATTTGCGAAATACACATTTTTGGCATAGTGGTTCACCCCTCGGTGGCATTATTACTCACTGGCCACTGTACCTTGGAGAAACACGTGCCGGTTGCGCGTGGAAGAGGAGAAACAGCCTCATTCAACCTCGAACGTGAAGCACTGTCTCATTGGAGATATAAACTCCTAAGACTAGAACGCACAAGGGAAGATTTATTCGAGAAGGTCCTAGTGAAAAGAATGTAGAATGCGATAAGGACTACCGGTCTCTTCTAATAAACGGTACAACCAAAAGCACAAAGGTGAGGTGCCGAGGATTCGACTGGAGGTGCCAAAGTAATAAAAATAATAAATCATTGGGATGAATTTGTCAGTTCCTAGATTATGTTTACAACCCAATGATTTGGCGAAGAAACAGTTGGACGCAATCAACCGAAGAGGCTTTTCGCAGCTTTTTTTGTTTTTCAAGTAAAAATTACACTCGACTTCATAGTATTTGAAAAATAGATCAATAGACATAAAAAAATATAGTACCTTTTTCATCTTTGATGGGAGCATCTACCTCCATGGCCTCATCTTCAACTTTTTCTTCAGTGGTAGTGGATGTCTCAGTGGAAGGGGATTGTTGTTTTTCTTCTACTCCGTTTTCCGTTTTTGCGATCTTAGTGGGACGTTCTTCCTGAACGAAAAGATTAAAATGATGGATGACATGATCGAATGAAAAATGGTGTACAATTAAATGATTGTTACATTTTATGAATTAACAATGAATATACCAAAATGCATTTATCAGATTTTAAATGTTAAACAAAAAAGAAATGTAGTTTATGTAAAATGTATCAAGACGATTGGTTAATTGAAGTGATTCTTATATTTATGAAAATAGGTCAGCCAATTGAAAGTATTGCCTAAATTTTATATTTGATCCATTTCTTATTCTATTAACTTCTAATGTATATATGTAGAGTTGTACTTGACAAGAATGCAAGAATACCAAATAGCCATGGTAATCATGACACTCTCACGACGTAAATAGCATGAACATTAAAGGTACCAGAACAAATTGAAGATTCCCTAGTTTTAAAAATGGACAATAAGCTTCCAAAAGAACACTCACTTATTCCACAAAATTTAAAATTTTTTGTTTGTATTTAATATTTTTGTATATTTCACTCCCGCTAATAACTTTAGCGGTTTATGCGGTAAATAAATGAGAGAAAAAAAAAAAAAAAAAAAAAAAAAAAAAAAAAAAAAAAAAAAAAAA